>MKEJ01011362.1:0-15381 GCA_001753735.1 Embelia ribes
TAGCTATTATTATAAGCAAATTCGATAAGACTCAAGTTTTCTTCCCAATTTCCCTGAAATTAAGAATACATGCATGAAGCATGTCCTCGAGCATCTAAATTGTCTGCTCAGATTGTCCATCCGTTTGCAGATCAAATGCAGTACTCAGAGATAGTTTAGTTCCCATAGCTGTTTGAAGACCCGATCAATATCATTAGACAAAGCGAGAATCACGATCCGACACAATAGACACGGGAACCTTGTGTAATCAAACAATATCTTCAATGTACTTCTGACACAAATTTTCAACTGAGTTAGTCGTACGAATTGGAAGAAAATAGGATGATTTTGTCATTCGATCCACAATTACCCATATTGCATCACAAACCCGTCTTGATTGAGGTAACCTAACCACAAAATCCATGGTAATCCGTTCCCATTTCTACTTGGGAACGGGCAATGGTTGAAGCAAACCCCCTGAGCACTTATGTTCTGCTTTGACTTTCTGACAAGTCAAGCACCGAAAAACAAAATACGCCACGTCTTTCTTCAACCACGACCACCAAAAATATTGAGAGATATAATGAAATATCTTGGTACCACCGGGATATACGACCAACCGAGAATGACGACATTCTCGTATAACTTCATCATGAATAGAAAGAGGAACGAACAAATAATATTGAAAATCCAATCCTCCATCTTCTGTGACACTTTATCCATCAAGACTATGTTCGCCAAGAACACATACTCGATATGCATCGGACTCTTCATCCCCACGTTGAGCTTCATCATTCTAGAAATCAAAATAGGTTGAACAACCATCGAAAACAATGAAACCTAATTACCCGATTCTATAATCTCTAACCCAAACTCATTAAGAATCAGAAATATTTCCCATTTATCCACTGCAAGACAAGCAAGGGTACAACGAGTTTTTCGACTTAGAGCATCTACTACAACGTTCGCATTTCCAGGATGATACTCGAGATCGAAGTTTTATTGCTTGAGATATTCCATCCAACGCCTTTGCCTCATATTTAAATCTTGTAGAGTGAATATATACTTGAGAGACTTATGATCCAAGAATACTTTAAACCTTTCGTCATAAAGGTAGTGTCACCAACACTTTAGTGCAAACATTACGGTACTGAGGTCTAAATTATGCATAAGGTAATTTTTCTCATACCTTTTCAATTGTCGCGAAGCGTATGCAACTATTTTCCCAAGTTGCATAAGAAGATACCCCAACCTTTCTGTGGAAGAATCACAATAAACCGTATACCCAACGCCTCGCTCTAGAATCACAAGAATAGGATCCGAGGTTAACAATGTTTTCAAAAGAAGGAAGGACTCTTAGTATTATGAGTTCCACTTGAACTTCACACCTTTGCTAGTAAGAAGTGTCATAGGGGCTTCTAAGTGAGAAAAATCTTGCACAAATGGACAATAATTGCCTTCAAGCCCCAAGAAACTCCGAATATCAAACACAGATTTTGGTAATTCCCAATTGGCAACGTCCTCGATTTTAGATGGATCTACAGAAATGTCTTTCTCCGACACAACATGCCCAAAGAATCGAAATTTTTGAAAAACATAATTCACATTTTGAGTATTTAGCTAAAGTCAATGTTCCCAAAGAACGGATAGCACAATACGAAGATGTTCTCGATAAGCCTCTTCAAAAGGCTAATACACAAGGATATCATTGATAAACACAACCACAAAATGATCAAGACAAGGATGGAAAATCCGATTCATAAAGTCTATAAATGCCGTAGGGGTAGTCGTTAGACCAAAGGACATCATAAGAAATTCATAATGTTCGTAACGAGTACGGAACGTGGTTTTCGGAATGTCTTCTTTCCGAACCCTTAGTTGATGATAGCCAGTACGAAAATCAATATTCGAAAAGAACCTAGAACCCTGAAATTAGTCAAAGAGATCATCAATCTCTGGTAAAGGGTATTTGTTCTTGATATTCACACGGTTCAGTTTTCAAAAGTCAATGTAGGTCTGCATTGTACTGTCTTTCTTTGGCACAAACAGAGCCGGAGCTCCCCAAGGCGATGAACTTGGTTGAATAAAACTCTTGTTCTGTAAATCAATTACTTGAATTCGTAGCTCCTCCATCTTGGCAGGTGCTAAAAGATAAGGAGCGATAGAAATCAGTTTTGTTCCCGACATTAAATCAATAGAAAGCTCCACTTCCCTTTTGAGAGGGAGGCCACAAAAGTCATAGAGCAACAAATCAGGAAAATTACATACAATTGGAGGAAATTTCAATGTAGGATTAACCTCCTTAAACAACGACAAGCTAGCAAGCATACAAGTCAAGCTAGACTTAGAACGCCTCAAATGCGAAAAAGCATAACCTCATTACTTTTGATAATAAACATTAATTCCCTTGAAAGTTTGCATCATAACCCTTCTCCTTTTACAATCAATATTGGCATGGAAGTGCATCAGCCAATCCATGCCAATAATCACATCGAAACCCTGCAATTTAAATATCATAAAATTAAACACAAATATGTTATCAGAAATGATCAACTCACAATCACGAACAATCTTATCGACACAAAACGTAAACTCACCAGGAGTATCCACAAAGACAGGGTCATCTAGATATTCAATAGATAATTCTAGCATGAATGCAAATTGAGATGCAATGAAAGATCTAGTTGCATCGGTGTCAAACACGATATGTGCCCAATTGGATAGGAATGGAATAATACCTTGCACAACGGAGGGTTCAACCACATATGGAGCCTCTGCATAGCATAGGCACACGTCTGTGATGTCTGACCCTATTGATACCCACCAAAAGTAACATTCCCCGAATAACTACCTCGAGAAGATTTAGTACCCTGATATCTACCTCGGGAAGTTCTCGCACCCTAATGAAAAGAAGAAGTAGGTGCCACATATGGTTGTTGAGAACCCGCTATTGAAGAAGATGAAGACTGAGTAGGTCCACGAGAGCTACTAGGAGCAACGAAACTCTTGGGATACCAATTCTACATGTGGCCCTTCTTACCATAACCATAACAAAAAGTTTGCGGACATAAAGACTGAATATGTCTTTTGGTCCCACGAAGGCGATACATCATAGACTAAGGACATTCGTTAGATATAGACCTTGTTGGCCACAATTGAAACACATTGGGCCTGAATAGTCAAGCCCAAAGAAATAAGAGTCACAGACTGAACACGTCCATGAGAAGAAGTAGAAAAGGCCTCACGCGACTTCTTCTTATTACCACTCCCAACACTAACATTTGAACCACCCCTACTCGAATTACCCCCAACACGATCACAATCACCAACACGATTCCCTGAATCACAAACTAAAAAATGCACCTGAATGTTGGCCAAAAAACCTAGGAAGTCGAGAACCAGAACAAGTTTCCATAAGACGCCGTCTCGTTAGTAGGCTAGCTTTACACTCCAAGATATATTGACACAATCTGCATAAGTCTTATGAAGTCCTGAAGCCACGAAAATTTGAATAGACGGATGTAAGCCCCCAACAAATTTAAAACACTAGAGCTTCTCACTAGCAATGAGCTTCGGCGCATAACGAAAAAGTTAAGTAAACTTCATCTGGTACTCATGTACCAACATATTCCTCTAAACGAGATTTAGAAAGTCGGTCCTTTTTCCTTCCTGAAGAGTATTGGGAAAGAAGGTATCCATAAAAAGATCGCAGAAGGCACTCCATGTAAGAGTATTCCATCCATAAATCATCACCTTATCCTTCTACCAAGCTGCAGTCTTGCCGCATAAATAAAATGGCACCACTGCCATACGAAGGTCATCATCTACCATCTAAGGAATATCAAAGATGGGTTCTATCTCTTCAATCCAATGTTCCATCACCATTTGGTCAGGATCGCCTCTAAAGCTTGAAGGATCCATTTACCTAAATTGTTTTTGGGCTACGGAGGCATGAGTCTCAGTACTTTCTCCCCCGATACTTCTTGACATGCATTGAAATGTCTCCTCTATAGCCTGGAACATATCCTTACCCAAATGAGGACGAGTAGGTCTTGGAGGACAAAGTTGAGGTTCAAGAGCCTCTTCCCCTCTCCCCTTACTCGTCGTCTCCTCTAGTTGATGTATGTTCTTCGTCTCTTCTACATCGGCCATTGTTTGCGCTCGAATGCACATTTGTGATGCTTCATCCATGGTTGGAGAACCAACCCTACTACCACGTCTTCTACCTCTTCGTCCACCTTCTTGTCCACCACCTCGACGTCCTCCAGTACGAGCCATAGGACTCTTTACATTACAAAGAATCAATTATCAAATCCTAAATTCATAGGCACAAAATATATATACTTTACATGTATATATATATCTATATATCATGTAAATCTACCACAAATTAATTATTGCCAACCGATGTCACAAACACATAGCATAAAACACAAACAAAATCCCAACCCGACTAAGGCCCTTGCCCAAAAGCCACCAAAGTTTACGTAACCCAGTTAGCTCTGATACCAACTTGTGTCCCGAATCCCCATAAACCCGAGGACGCGAGCTACAAAGAAACAAGGTAGATAATAGAGTACACAATGCTGCTTGAAATCTCTAAAATAAACAATCCACACATAATACATATATCAGAGTATTGCGCATCCTCACAAATCCACAACTTGATTACATATATACAATGGACACAAAGAGTAAACCTTTCAAGTCTACGATATATAAAAGCAAGCGTCTTGCTTGTCTAAAAATATTTACATATATAAAGTTCTGAACTCTATATAAACTATTGTTGAAGCTAAAATAAAATCATAATGGGTCTACATCATATTGAGGTTTCAACATCACAAAAATATATAGTCATCTAACACAGCCTTTGAGCATTTATGTATGCCTGTCACTTGCATCGAGACCTGTAAATCAATATATAGGAAGACAATGCAAAGGAAAAGCTATGCGTTAGATTACCAATCAATAAGCTAAATAAGGCTACGATGTAAGCAAAATATATGAACATGCTCTTGCACACAAAATAAATTCACATAATCACAAATACACATGTTATCAACATGTATGAATAGGGTAATCTACTCGTAAATATGGAATACATAATGATATGCCCATAATGAGACACAAAATCCATATGTACAAATTCTACACAATGCCCGTCACAAAGACCAATACAAATCACAAATATCCAATCACAACTCACAAACTCAAAGGCCAACTATGAGTTATAGTATTAGTAAGGGACTAGTATCTCACCAAGGTTTTAAGTGGGACTACGCAAATCACAAATGCCCACTCTTATGATGACCCTATCCAGGAGGTGTCCCAAATCATAGGCTCAACTCAGAGCTATCAGGTCACTCAGGAAATCCACAAAGGTATGAAAAATGTCTATACTTAATCCAAAATAGAAGTAGTGACTCATAGTTCCCTTATAACACAAACTATCCCTTTTCAAATACTTTGATGGTATCCCTTATAACCACATGTTTCCTACCTATACAATGCGATACGTCTCCGAGTTACAAATGGTACATGATCAATGTATGTCATGAATGTATGCCAATTAACATGAATTACAAAGAAATATACATGTTGTAATGTATAGCACAAATATATATATATATATATATATATGTATGTATGTATGTATGTACTATGAATGACACAAATGTTATGCATAATGAAATATATTTCACAACTTCAAAGCCACCTTTTTAATTCATTTCTATAGGCTACGTAATCATAAAATTAGTACACATACCACATATCAATCATTAAGCCAAACACATATTCGAGACATGTTGCACATGTCGATTACATATATAGATTCGAATTTGTATTACTATTCGTAATATATTTGTCCCTATAAACGTGTTAGGTTTCACTTGAAAGCTCAAAGCCAAAAAGCCCCAATTTCCCCCTTTTTTCATCCCGAGATTTGTTCTAGCAAATGAATATGAATCAACTCGAACCTGCATATAAAGATGATTCTTTCAAGATATGGAACCAGAATAACAACTTTATTTTGGATAGCAATAAAGCCTGAAAATAAATGAAACTTGAACAAACAAGACGAAGAATAAAACTTACCTCAAAACTAGCTCTACGTTCTAAGAATTAAGAATCTCCACTTTAATATCATAAACTATTCCCGATTCTAGATGATATTAGAGATAGTAAAGAAAAAGTGAGCTTGAAATGTGGAAGAAAAAGTCACCCTCTCTCTCTCTTTCTCTCTGATCAGAGATAGTAAAGAAAAAGTGAGGTATGATGTGACATAAAGTCACTAATATACGATTCACAATCTGCACGACACAGTCAACTGTTGCACTAAATCAGTCAACTGTTGCATTAATAATCTACATATACCTCCTATCAGTCGACATATACCTCCTATCAGTCGACATATACACCCTATCAGTCGACTGATCCAACCAAACAAAAAATTTAACCCACTAGAATTTTACACACCTTGATAAGTCGACATGTGCCCCTTTAACAGTTGACATATAGGTCTTAATGTACACCCAAATCAATCGATATGTTCTTACCAACAGTCGACTAATACCCTATCAATCGACATATGTCCCCTATAAGTCGACTTATTCATCTGCATAATGCAAGTTTCCAAAATTCAACTCTATATCACAAAGGCATTAATACAAACACCTCACAACACCAACTTCACAAACTTCCAAATACCAAAATCCACACTATACATTTACACATGAAACCCAACACTAAGGCCATGACCATAATACACAAATAAGATTAACATGCATGTGTATAAGGCAATAATAATGCACTAGTTCAACATGCAACACATTATACCCTAACAATATTATTATTATAAGTGCGAAAAATTCACTCAGAATTTTTAGGATATTGCAATTATAGTATGATGTATTACCTTCTGTTGTAGCCTAGCGACGTATATTGATATTTGGGTTCGAACAAAAGTGTAATACTTATTATATGGGCATTTAGACATGATGTAAAATATTATATGTATATTGATCAAGCAAGTAGCTTTCTTCTTGTTGTAAATATGGAGTTTACTATTGACATTGTTATTATTATTTATAAGCAGGCTATAGTATAGTCCTTTGCGCATTCTGATATTGTTATGTTGTAGGAGTTGTGAAAAATTTAGTGAAGTAACATTGTTTTCCTTTCCTTTTCTTTAAAACCTATATTTTCTTTTCCTTTTTTCTTAAAAAGAGAAAACAGTTCATGTCCCTGGGTTTTCGGGATTCAGGTCGTGATAGTCGGACAACATAATTTTTGGGCCATACTACTTTTTGACCCTTTATTACTTGGTCAAAGAACCAAAAGGTCATTTATCTTCCTCCTTTATCCAGTTTTAAGAGTTAGAGAGAGAATTTGTGGGTGTATAAAACTTCAATCGTTTTTCCTTTCGATCCATCTCACTTGTTGATTTTCCGAGCTCAAAAATCATATATCCGGAACTACCATTGTGAGGCCTACGTATTGATGTAAGTCTCATCGTCTCTTTTTCTCATTTGTATTTGTTTTTTTTAATTTTCGTGTCATTTGGGTCAATTGAAATAAATTTGTAAAATCTATTCCTTATGTCTTGTAGATGATCTTTGTATATAGGTTTGTCTTGATTTGAGAAGCGCAAATAGTTCTATTGGAGAGCTCACAAAGGGGATTTTTTGGTTTGTAATTGGTACAATCTTTAGGTAGATTTTGGATGCTCGCGAGGTGTGGATAGATCATGAATAACAATATAAATTTAAGCCTATGTGTGTATATCAACATGTGTGACGCGTATTGATTTGTGTGTTTGAATGTCATAATTGTCATGTTAAATGTGTAGCTTCTAAGGCGTGTTGATTAGCATGACATTCTGAAAGTGGGTTGTACTTTGCGTTATATAATATGTGGAATTTGAAATAGAATCATTATTTAAAAGCATGTTGTCATGGTTAGGATTTGAGTCCTTTTTCATTTTTTTCAGGACTAAGTATCGATTTTCACAACTTTGTTAGTGTGGAAATAAGGAGGAGGCCTGAAGCCTTATTGTGAGAGCCGAAAAACTTCTAGAATGAGCGGTCTGACAGCTCAATGTGTTAGTAGCATATAAGAGTCGGGTTATGATTCTCGTCACACTGCGAGTGTGTCGATTATAGTAAGGGCATGCGTGAAGCCCACTTTTATAAACTGGATAAAGGTACTAGTTCCAACTTTCTTGTGAGTCATAGGAGGGGTGCATAGATGTGGGTTGTGTTTCGTATTTCGAAGTTTGTGTGTTGTTGTGGCATATATAGTTCATTCCTAGTATTCATAGACATGTTTACTTACTTTTCTTATTCAAGCATGTATTTATTTTCAATTCATCGTTAGTTGTTGAATTATATTCATGAACATGTGCATACATATTGAGTACTACATAGTCTCACATTTATCGTATTTGTTGATAGTTTAACCCGTATTTTTTATATGTATTTTCCTACTTCACTTATTTTATAGGTGCGGATGTGGGGTCAGGGCATGTTTGATTGGCATGGACATAGTCGATGATATATTTTTGTAGTGCGTGTTGTAGTAGCCTCAACTTGATTATGTATTTTGTATTCGAGGATTTGGTTCATATGTATATGTCTATTATCTTTTTAGACAAGCTCATCGCTTGATGCATATATATTAAAAAACTTGGAAGGTTGCTTTGTAGTAGTTGTGGTATATAAATGTATACGTTGGATTGCTATAGTTATTGTAAGTATTTAAATGCAAATGGTGAAAATTTGGTTGAAGTTCAGGTTTTGTTATTGTCGGGTTGTGGAAATGGTTATAATTGTATTTCTATTTCTTTTATTTATCTTTTCTTTCCTTTCTATTTTCTTTATCTTTTCTTTTTTTTCTTTTTCTCACATCCTCGGATTTGAGGCAATTCGGAGCATGATAGGTTGGTATCAGAACTAACCGGGTTAAGTAAATCTTGATGGCTTTTGGTTAGGGTCTAAGATCGGATTAGCGAGTCGTATTGACTTCTTATGGTATAAATTACTTGCCTAATTGTGTTGTACATAAATAATGTGTGATAGTACGTAATTTGTTATATTAAGATATTTGTGGTTTACAAATGTATAATTGTACATATATATATTCCATATTGATATTTTTCTTCTTCTTCAACTCATATGGGAAGTTAGATGGCACGTGGTAGAGGTGCTCAAGGTGGCGGGAGACGTGGAGGTCGAACAACTCCTAATCGTAGAGGAGCAAGTAGCCGAGAAGGTAAAACAAAAGGTTGTGTTGTGGGGATGGTTCAATCGGACCACACTCGTACTCGTTCTATGGCACATATTGAGGTGGAGAACGTCCCTCTTCTCGAGGAGATGACCAATGAGGAGAGAATGGAGCATTATAATGAAGAGACTCTTGAATCTTAACCTCGATTTTCACCACGTGCTCATTCTCAACCAGGACTTAGACATGTTAGAGGACTTCAACCTCCGAAGTGTTCTAATATATACCAAGTCATGGGAGTGGATTTTAACTGAATGGTGTGGAGTTTGAGGGAGAATAATTAGACTCAAGCCTCGACGGCTCAAAAGAATTTTTGTAGAATGGATCCACCCATCTTCAAGGGAGATTTAGAGCCTATCGTGGCTGAGCAATGGTTGGTGGATGTGGAGTGAATTTTTAAATTGCTTCAAGTAGTGGATGATGATCTTGGGATGGCGATGGTAGCTTTCTATCTTCGAGGTGATGTGGCTGAGTAGTGAATGAGCCAAAAGGAGGTATATGGCTAATATAATCTTACTTGGATCGTTTTTCATGAGCTATTCTTGGAGGAGTTCTTTTTCAATATGCTTCATGAAATAAAAGAGGATGATTTTGTAAATATTATTCAAAGGAAGATGAGCATACAAGAGTACCAACTTAAGTTCACAAGTCTTTATTAGTATGTACCGAAATTAGTTTCTATGGAGAAACTTCATTGTTGTAAGTTTGAGAATGATTTGTGTTTAACGATTCAAACCCTTATTTCTGCTGGTCTTCAAGAGACGTATAAATGTTGTAATAGTATGGGGATGAACGTTGAAGCAAGCTTACTATGTAAGCAGCGTATTGTTGCTTCTCATACTTCTAGGCCTTTGGGCCAACCTTTGGATTCTCATTCGGTTCGTGGTAGTCATAGCGGTGATAGTGGTGGTTCTATTACTAGTGGAAGTGGTGATAGAAAGAGGTTGCAGGATGTCTTCTCTTCTTTTTCGGGTTCTACGGCTCAGGGTTTGGGATGCTACAATTATGGCCATATATCTTGTAATTGTACTTATAATGCATCATGTTGCATTGTGGTGCTAAGAGACATGTTTAGGCTTTTTGTCCTATAGCCTTTTGTCATAAATGTGGCAATAGAGGCCATATGCAGTAGTAGTATCCTGAGGGCTTTTCCGCCCCTAGTGGTTTTTGTGGTCCTACTCAGTCTTCTCTTTTGGTAGTAACTCCTAGGCTACCTTATACTGTGCCTTCTTCTTCTTCTTCTTCTTCTTCTTCTTCTTCTTCTTCTTCTTCTCACCTCAGTGTGGGGACATCTCATGGCAATTATCAGGGTGGTGTTGTTCTGCATGCTCGTGTTGTCGCGCTTCCTTAGGCTACTAATATGGCTGAGCCTTTTGTTGTTCGAGGTATATTATAATTTCTTTCCACTTGAGCATATTTTATTTGATATTGGTGCATCATATTCATTCATTTCATCTTGATATTAAAATGTTGGATTTCCTTATCGATCGTTTGAATGTGCCTACTTATGTTGATACCTCTGAAGAATATGCTTTTTATCTTAATAACATGTGTTGTAGGTGTGAACTCATTATCGTAGATCATACTTTCATGTACGACTTTGTCATGTTTGATATGTTGGGTTTCGACCTTATCAATTGCAAGAACTGGTGTCATATTTCGATGCTACTATTGATTGTGAGCGATGGTATGTTACGATGAAGACTTATTTTGGTGTTAGTTTTTGTTATCATGGGAAATGCTATGATACTCTTCCCTATATGCAACGTACTTGGACTGGACTTTCTTGTAAGTTAGCTAGTCTTTCTCTTTCCAATGAGGTCATTTTGGAGGTGGAATTTCATCCTATTGTTTGTGAGGTTTTTGATGTTTTCCCTAATAATTTTAGTAAACTTCCCGCCGAGCAAAAAGTGAAGTTTACTATCAACCTTGTACCGGGAATTCAATTGATCTTGATTGCCCCTTATCATTTGGCGTTAGCAGAGTTGGCAGAGTTGAGGGAATAACTAGATGATCTTAAGAAGAAGGGATTCATTTGACCGAGTGATTCACCTTGGAATGCTTCGGTGTTGTTTGTAATATATAATGATAGTTCGATGCAGACGTACATTGATTATCGCAAATTGAGTAACTATCAAGAAAAACTAGCCATTGCCAAAGTTCGACAACCTCTTTGATCCATTGCGGGATTCAAGGTTCTTTTCAAAGATTTATTTGCATTCGGGTTATCATCAATTTCAGGTTCAGGCGGAATATATTTCGAAGACAAATTTTTGTACTCATTATGGTTATTATGAGTTTCTCGTTATTCCTTTCATTCTTACGAATTCTCCGACAACATTTATGGACTTGATAAATTGTATCTTCTAGCGTTATCTTGATTAGTTTGTGGTTGTTTTTATAGATTATATTCTTGTCTATTCGCCTTCGGAGGAGGCTCATCATAAACATCTTCGTATCATATTTTTTGCGCTTCAGGAATATTGACTTTATGCTAAGTTCTCAAAGTGCGAGTTTTTGTTGTTTGAGGTACTTTTTCTTGGGCATGTTGTCTCGGTGGAGGGTGTTTCAGTTGATCTTTCTAAGATTAAGGCTATTATCGAGTGAGAGTGGCCTAAATCTATTTTTAATATTCAAAATCTCTTGGGGATTATGTGTTATTATTGCCACTTTGTTCAAAGTTTTTCTCATTTGGTGGCTCCTTTAACTAAACTCACTCGCGAAGGAATTAAGTTTGAGCAGAATGAAAGATGTAAATAATTTTTTTTAAATTTGAAGTATTGTTGACTTCAGCTCCTATTCTTATCATTCCGGAGCAAGGCATTGGCTGTACCATCTATTGTGATACTTCAAATGAAAGTTTGGGATGTGTTCTTATACAACTAGGGAGAGTAGTTGCATATACGTCAAGGCAATTGAAGATTTATGAACAAAACTATCCTACTTATGACTTAGAACTTGGGATCGTAGTGTTCGCATTGAATTGTTGGTGACATTACTTGTATGGAGAGAAGTTTGAGGTGTTCTCATATTACAAATCTCTTATGTATATCTTTACTCAATGAGACTTGAATATGCGATAAAGGCATTGGATGGAGTACTTGGAGCAATATAATTTTGATCTTGAGTATCATCCCATGAAGAAAACGTAGTGGTGGATGCTTTGAGTCATAAGACTCATTGTTTTCTTACTTGTCTTGTGGTAAACTAGTGGGAGATGCTTCAAGTGCTTAATAAGTTTTAATTGGATTTTGTAGAAGTAGAGGGTCAAGCTACATTATTTACAATTGTAGCTCATCCAACCTTGATCACTCATATGATTAAGGTTCAACGTGGAGGTGAAGAGTCAGAGGCATATCAAGTTCATATTCTTAGTGATCATGGCCTAGATAAGTGGACAATGATTGAAAATGGTAGATTACGATTTCAGAATTGTTTGTTTGTGCCTTTATCTATTCGAAAAGAGGTTCTACAAGAATCTCTTCATTCTCGTCTCTTGGTACACCCGGATGGAACTAAAATACTTCATGATGTCGCTGGACATTTTTGGTGGTTGAAAATGAAAAAGGATGTAGCGGAGTTTTTGTCTCGGTGCCTTACTTGCCAATATGTAAAGGCCAAAAATAAATGTTCAGGTGGGTTGCTTCATCCATTGACCGTTTCCGAGTAGAATTGGGAGCGGTTTACGATGGATTTCATTATTGACTTATCGAAGTCAAGGAGGGGTAGCGATGTGATTTGGGTTATCATTGATCAAATCACTAATCTACTAATTTTTTTCCTATTCATACTATCAATTTAGTTGAGAAACTTTGTCAGAAGTACATTGATGAGATTGTTCATTTGCACGAGGTTACTATTTGTTTCTGATCATGGCTCTTATTTTATTTCATGATATTGGTTTGGTCTTCAAGATACTTTAGGCACAAAACTTTCTTTGAGTACAGCATTTGGTCCTCAAACTGATGGTCAATTCGAGTGGACCATTCAAACTTTACAGGATATGCTTTGTGTATGTGTGCTTGACTTTGGGGGCAATTGGGAAGATCATGTAAGTTTGATAGAATTTTCTTAAAGTAATAAATATCACGCAATTATCAAGATGACTCCATTTGAGGCGTTGTATATGTGTCCTTGTAGATATCCGATATGTGGGGCCGAAATTGGTGATAATGCAATGTTAGGACTGACTTTGGTTCGTGAGATGACTCAAAAGGTTCAATTGATTAAGTAGCATTTGGAAATAGCTCGTAGTCGACATTAAGTTATTTCGATAAGCATAAACAACCTTTAGCTTTCCAAATATGGGAGCATATTTTCTTGAAAATTTCTTCGAAGAAGGGCATTATGCGATTTTGTAAGAAAGAAAAGCTTTCACCAAATTTTATTGGTTCATTTTTTATTCTCGAGGAGATTGGAGAGGCTGCCTATCACCTCGCCTAACTGCCTCAACTTTCTAACGTTCATCTGATCTTTTATATTTCGATGTGTCAGAAGTATTTATAGGATCCTTCTCATGTGATAGATTATCTTGACGTTGAGGAAGATGTTTCTTATAAGGTGTGACCGATGTGTATCTTGGATATGAAAGAACAAATTTTTCAACAACGTTCGACTCGTTTGTTCAAAGTATTGTGGAAAAGTCATTCAACCGATGAGGCAAATTGAGAGAGAGAGGAGGAGATGCTAGATAAATATCCAAAGTTATTCATTGGTTCCGGTATATTTTTACTATTTCATTGTCTAAGCTAATTTCGGGGATGAAAATTTTTAACATGGGTAGGATGTAAAGCCTAGAAAATTAGTATATATTTTCCGCTCAAATAAATAATACTATTATATGAATTATAATACTATTACTTATTACATTTGTAGATTAATTGTTGTAGCGTATCATTTATTGTCGTAGGTTGTAGTTGTATTATGGTGAAATGTGTTAAAATTTATGTACGACACCTATCTGATGGGCAGTAGTGTCATTGAACAAACCGTCGGACCCTTGTCTAAGGATGTTGTTTTGAGCCAAAAAGTTGAAATTTTTGTAAGTGTTTTCACTATGTATAATGGTCATCTACCGATAGATAGTTGACGAACAACCAACTTAGGATCATCGGACTGCATAATTTTTTGCTCCACAACTTTTTGACCCTTATCACTTGGTCAAAGAACCAAAAGTCAACTTTCTTCCTCCTTTATCGGTTTTAAGAGAGAGAGAGAAAGTGTGGGTGTATAAAATGTTAATGGGTTATTCTTTTGATCCATCTCACTCATTGATTCACCGAGCTCAAAAATTATATATTTAGAACCACCGTTACATGACCTAAGTATTAATGTAAGTCTTATCATCTCTTTTTTTCATTTGTGTCTCCTTGCTTTCCTTGTCATTTAGATCCATTGAAATAAATTTATAAAATTTATTCCTTATGCCCTGTAGAAGATCTTTATGTATAGGTTCGTCTTGATTTGAGAAGCGTAGATAAATCGATTGAAGAGCTAACAAAGGGAGGTTTTTAGGTTATTATTGGTACAATCTTTTGGTAGCTTTTGGATGCTTGCGAGGTACAGGTAGAGTATAGAGAATAATATATATTTGAGCCTCTATGTATATATTGAAATGTGTAACACTGTTGATTTGTGTGTTTGAATGTCGTAGTTGTTGTGATTTTTTCCTCATATGATAATTTGCTTTCTTCGATATTCGTAGCATAATAATCATGTTATAAGCATGGCATATAATTATTTTGTTATAGGCGTGGCATATAAAAAGAATCATGTTAAATGCGAGGCTTCTAAAGCATGTTGATAAGAGTGGCATCCTAAAAGTAGGTCGTACTTCATGGTATATAATATTTGGAATTTGAAATAGAATCATTATTGAAAAATATATTGTCGTTATTAGGTTTTGAGTCATTTTCCATTTCTTTTCGAGACCAACTATCAACTTTTACAACTTCGTCGGCGTGAAATTAAGGAGGAGGCCTAGAGCCTTATCATAAGAGGTAGGAAACTTGTGCAAGGAGCAACCTGATGGCTCAGTGTATTAGTAGTATATAAGAGTTGGGCCTATAATTTACGTCACACCTGTAGCACCCTGGCTGTACGTGGGCGGGCGTGTGT
>MKEJ01011368.1:0-13236 GCA_001753735.1 Embelia ribes
AATTTTTTTTTTATTTTCAAGGTAAAAAACACGAAATGCTTTATGAGTGCTCGGATAGACCAAAAAAATACATTTTTCCACACGAAGGAAAAATTTGTCACGCTCAGCTTTTAAGGTTTGAGCATAACATAAACATCCAAAAACTCTCAAATGATCATAATTAGGTTCCGTTCGAAAAAAAATGGTGATAGGGCATGTCAACTTTTAATGCGGAAGAGGGGGTACGATTTATTAAATGTACAGTAGTGGTAATACATTCATCCCAAAAAGATTTAGGTAATTGGCATAGAAACACAAACATCGAGCAATATTCAGAATGTGCTGATGTTTGCGTTCAACAACTCCATTTTGTTGGGGTGTATTGCGCAAAGTAAACTCATGCAAAACTCCATTTTCATTAAATAAGTTATGAGCTTCAGATAATCAAAATTCTTGGCTATTATCAGTATGAATATACAAAATTTTGGCGTTATGTTGAGTTTTGAACATAGCAAAAACTTTTTCAAATAAAACAAAGTATTTGACTTATTACGCATTAAATAGTCTAGAAAACTTATCAACGGTAGTAAGAAAATAATGAAAATCTTTTGTAGAAGCAATTGTATAACCACCCCAAATGTCAACATAAATGCGATTAAAAATAAAGTACTAAAAATAAGTTGTTGAAAGTGCAACGAGAATTTTTCCTCTTTCACAAGCATCACAGAAAAGAAATTTATTTGGTAAGGAAATAAATCTGGGGATTTCTACTTTGGAATGGTGACCTAATCCCTGATGCTAAAGCTCAAATGTATGGGAAGCCTTAAAGGCAATGGCAGCCAGGATAGGTTAGAAATAGTAAAGCTCTCTATGATACTTAGTCACTCCAATCAATGTCCAAGTAGTACGGTTTTGAAAATACAAGAGTCAGATACAAAAGAAATAATAAAATTCATATCCATAGTGAGTTGATTACCAAAAAGTAGATTATAACAAAAACTAGACACGTAAATAACATGGTGTAAAATAAAGTTGGGGACCAGAATTAAGAACCAATGCCCTTACGGGAGTCCCTATAGTGACAGTCACATATCTGGGTTCTCTTGTATCAGGTTTTGAATCGTAGTTGTAAATGGGATACACGACATATGTTGCAATACATCTGTATCCACAATCCAACAATCATTTGTAAAAAAAGAAGACAAAGATATACCAACAAAATTGGCGGTGGGTGTCACGTCAGGATGACAAGCGTCTGAATAAAAATCCACAATCGGGCAATGAGAAGAAGGGTTTGTAAAAAACTTAGTAAAAGTATTATTGGATTCAGTGGTATGTGTTTTTGAGTTTTTATCCATTCCCGTGGCCAATGTCAGGCAACTAGAAGGGGCGGAGGTACAAGGAGGGGGTCGACGGCTATGATGCTATATTGAGATTAGGGTTTTCACAACTTTGATACCAAGTTAAATGAGGGAGAGAGAAATGAACTATTTTTATTATTGATCAGTACATTATCAATTTACATTGGTACCATATATAAGACAATGGGAGACCCTTACAGGAAATAAAGGAAATACAAATGAGTATATTATGTATAAATCTTAACAGTATTTTTATTTATAATAAATTTTATATTTTTTATTTTGGGTGTTTTAATACTTTCCATTATTAGCATCCATAATATTCTTTTTATACTGCAGGAGATCATGGAAAGAAATTTTCAATTTTTATTTTGAAGAATTCCACAGGACTATAGTGCTATACGAAGCTTTTTAATGCATTTTTTGTTCATGATAAAATTTCCAAAAGTATATTAACATCGTTATGTATATATATATATATATAATAATTTCTAAAAGTGTATTGTTTTTTTTCAGCGACTATCCCTATTATGGCATTCTACCCAATGCCACTCAGCGACCATTCGTGTTGTTATTATGACGTTCTACCCAGTGCCACCTCAGCAGCTACTCACGAACTTTTTCTCAGTCATAAATTATGGAAGAGGGGTATCAAATATTAAAAAAATAATATAAGAGTGTGATACGAAATTTTGACCATAGAAACAAAGTTTTTTAATAATAAATTTTATGAATAATTTTATAAATTTATATGTAAAATTTTATTTATATGGATAAAAATTCATCTCCCATCAATATTAAATAACTATAGTATTAGAGATTCTAATCCTTAAATTGATAATATAACAAACTTGATTACAACCGTCCAAGTTTCCTTTAAAGATACTCGTCATCTTTAATTCATGGAAGCGGTGGAGGCCGCGGGTTGTATATTGAGACCCTTGATTTTTAAATTAATTATTAAAATTAAATATATATTTTTTTAAAAAATAATAAAAAATAAATTTATTTAATCTGAATCGCTGATTCGAAAATTAACGGTTATAATGCCTCCAGCAGAAACTATCCCCGGATTCATTTTTTGAGGAGTTCTGGAATACATTGCATCAGTCCGATAAAATTCTATCAGTCCCACCAAAATTTAATCCCGTATAAAATTTAATAAAAATATTTTATTTTATTGTATCCTTTTTATTTTTAATTAATTCAACTGCAGCAACGGCAGAATATGTCCAAAATTTTAAATATATTAATAGACACATACATCCGGGCTTTGTTTGCTACTTTTCGTTAATTAATAAGTATTGGAAAAGGCGTCAACTGTACATTCCTTAGAGACCTATTCAATATAAGATGAAAAAAAACAAAACATAAAAGTGTCCGCCGTCAGTGGGAGGTGCACACGAGGAGGCTACATTCCAAAATTAATACAGACACAAAGGGCTGTGTATGGTGTAAACTCTCTCTCTACTAGTACGATATGGTACATTTTGAAAGTCACGATAAGGTGAATATTCTCCGTAAAAATTACGGACGTTTCTCCTTAAACACAAAAATTAATGTAACTGGAACCTAATCATAAATTACACGGCATGCCAAAGATAGAGCATTTGTGTTAGATTTTATCCTATAAGGAGTTTTTATTTATTTATTTTAGGTAACGGAAAAATAGGTGAGATTCTTTTTTAGCTCTATATTAGATTATTAAGTAGTTATCTAAAATGAAGAATATCCACGGTGATCCTCCAAGTCTAAGAAATCATTGTTTATCAATTAAATATGTAAAATCAATATATTTTCTCTCATGTCACATCATTACACTATTATATTACAAAAAATAACATATTCTTTTCTCACTCTTTCCATTAATATTATTAATTAAAAATTAAAATATAATATAAATATTTAAAATGACTAAATAATTATTTTAAAATTATTATTTATTAACGTAACAATAGGAACAATATTCTCAATTAGTTAATAAAGAAATCTTTGATATAATTTCTAGAATATTCTATTGATAACTCGTGATATCTTTGTGTACTTATATAAAGGATGTATTCTTTATGAATAAAGGTGATATATAGAATCATTTTTCTTCACTATAATTCACAAGTTAAATTATTATCTCCGAATGTGTTTAATTCTATGTTAAAACTAATTTTCATCCTCAACCTTTACTCTTCTCTCTCTTTATGAGTACATCTCTCCGTTGAAACAGAACTATAAATCCATATGGATGGAAAAAAAAAATAATGTACATGATTGGAGAGTAAATAGAAACAATTGGCTCAAGAGAAAAATGACTCCATATTCATTTGTATACCTCACCTAAACCCTCTACTTGTAAATATAGTTTTCCCTGTCTATATGTATGTGTGTATATATATTTTCGATTCTCTCCAATTCAATCCCAAATCCTAAATGGTTTTGAAAATTTATTTTTTGAACTTTTGTATTAACTCAACATAAGATTAAACAATTATGAAAAATAAAAAGCATTATCTAAAAAATCCATTAACTTCTATACAAAATTTTAGGGGTTTTAATATGATGACACGGAGAATCTTAAAAGATAAGTGAAATTTTTATAAATTATGTAAAAATATAAACAAGACTGATGTTGGGATATTAGGGCAAATATGGAACAAATAATTGTATAAAGACCACCACCACCATTTTGGAGGGTAGTGACTTAGCCAATAAGGAGATGATAGATGGCAAGAAGCAACCTTAGACTCCATCCCTGGTGGCAGTTAAGTTTTGTCATTATATAACCATGGTTGTAAATGTTTTGCTATTCAATGAGAAAAGATTGTTGATTCATTATTCTCTTTCACTTTCATTAATATTAACAATAGGTACCATTCAAAATTATTTCAAAACTTAAACTCATCGAATCAATTTTGGAAAGGCTAGCAATTTACTAACCAAATTAGTTTGGTGGTTTGCAAGAGTCCTCCAGATTATTATTAATAGCCAAAATAACAAACTCAATCATTAGCTACATAGTCAACACCCAGCCTAAAATAATAATAATAATAAAACACTCACAAGTGTGTCTGTTGATTAACAGCTAATACCCTATTTATCATAAACAAAGTTCGAATTAAATAGAGATAATACGAAATCATAACATGTAAAAGAATTTTGTATGAACTATGAACTGTATTATCCACAACCCCTCCCCTATTTTAAAAAAATCATCTGATATTCTGTATTTATAATGTAAAGAGTTTCTATATGAAGTCTTAACCTACATAACAATTTTTTTTACGAAATTAAACCTCCCTATGGTTTGGATTCTTAGTTCTGTCTCTGTATATAGAGGAGCTTATAAGATCATTGTCATAAGAAAAAATAACAGATATACTTAGCAATATCAAGCTATGTTATTATATATTGTCGAGTCTCCCAGTTACATTACATGTTGCTTGATAAAAAAATATCCATAACATCAGCAGAAATATCTACCTGAAGCTGAATGCACATAAAATGCTTGTCACATTGAAGGCCACAGTGTTGTCATAAAAGTCAAAATCAAGTACTACTCAAGAAAATATGCTTGCTTTCCTATATATGCTCGATCAACCATAAATTAATGAACCAAGAGAATCAAACATACATTTAATTAAAACCCTCATATTTTCTATATGTTTAAATTTGACCTGATGATTCTAACTTAAAAGTATCATTCATATCAGAATCATTAGATCCAACTTAAAACAAATCTAACAACTAATGATGCTTATATTGGTCTCCAATTAAAACTTGGATAATGGATTTTTTTTTTTTATTCCGGATTTCAAACAAAAAAATATTTTTTTAGATCATGATAAATTTGGATGCATCCATCTTAACTTTTGAACTTTTTAAATTCAAAATAACCGAAAAATCACGATAAAAGTTGAGTGTCTAGATACACATGCACTCCAAATTATTAGAGCATTCACATCAACCATTTTAATTAAAATTTTAATTTTAACTTTTTAGAAAAACACTTTCCTTACAAAAGGCTTATTTGGTAACAGTTTTTAAACCAACTTATTTTACTCATAAGTTAGATAATATTTGGTTGGTTAGCTTAAAAGCTTGCCGCATCATTTGATAGAAGAAAAATGCAAGAATTATGAGGGGGCATCAACGATGATGTCGGTGCCGCAACAACCGCGGATTGGGCTGTACAGTAGCACTGGGTTGATTTTTTTTATTTGTTATTAATTAAAATAGAAAAAGTAATAAGCAAATAAAGAAATTTTAATTATTATTTAATAATTTTATCTAACTTATTTGATAGTCAACTAAATGCTATAATACAGCTCAAAAGCAGTAAATTTTTTTGTCCCATCTCAAAGAAGCCAGCTTACTAGGTTAAAAGTTGCAACCAGATGAACCAAAAGTAGAAATAGGTCGTATTAGTCTTTCTAAAAATCTATTTCTATCCTATCAAAAAGTTAATATATAAAAAATATAAATTCTAAAAATATTTTTTTAATTTATTTATTCTATTTTGGTGGGAAAACATTATCTTTTTAATGGAGAAATTGTGATTGGAAAAATTTAATGTGATATTTTTAAACAATATTTTGCATTTTGAAAGAGATTTCTCTTGCCAATTTCTTATTTCAGAAACTAACAAGGGAAAATTTTCCTTCTTAGAAACACCAGTGTTAATGATCTTTTGGAAAAAAAACTTGGATAATATGTATATCAGATTTGGGCTAGCCTGGCTTTCTCTATGAGGCCTAGACCAAATTTTGATATTTGGATTAAGCCCGTAGTCAGTTGGATTACTTGTTCGCCAGTAATATGAGAGGGCCAACTCTTTTTCTTTTTTTATCTAAAACAATTAATAATGTTCAAGGTAGTTAACACATAAGCCCAAGATCCTAAAATTCCATGAACAAGACTTAGTAAAACTGCAAAAGTCTTAACTGAAACTTAAGGTCTACAACTCTAATACGAAAGAGAAATTACATTATTAAATTTATAAAATGTTCACATGGGTCATACTCATTCTTAAAAATTGACTTGTAAATATGGTGTTGATATGATCATATACAAGAATTTAATGATATGGCTAATCGATGTGAGATAACTTTAACACTAAGCATTATCATGAAAATTGTAGCATTTAAATATGTATATAAAGCAACAAAACATTTTAGTTTTGCAAAGGCCGATGGAGCATGATAAAAATATTATTAGCATAAGATGAGAAAGAATAGTTTAAGCTGGTTTGAATGTACAAGGAGATCTGTCAATGCACTAATTAGAGAATGTGAGTATCTTATTGTGAGAAATTGAGTAGAGGTAGAGATAAACTTTTAAGTACGTGAATCAAAGTTATACATAAGGATATGTGAACGATAAAAATAGATGAGCAAGTTATTTTGGATAGAAATATGTAACATCTACAAATTTATTTTAACGACCCAATATGACATGTTATTTTGGTTTTATTTAGTCGATCTCAATTCAGTGAGCGTATAATAATTTCATAGTCAATGGTGGGTATAAAAAAAACAAGAAGAAAAAAAGAAAGAAAATTAACAAAATGTTCAAAAAATTATACTTGGCAAAAATAATCTTTATTACCTCTCCTTTCGGTTGTGAGAAATAAAATTAATTGAAAATAGATGACCAAACTTTAATTAAGACACAAATATAAGTATAGAATGGACAACGGATTTAAATAATATGATTAAACAACTAATTACCTAATTTCAAATTTTCAAAATGTTTGTCGAGTTACTTGAGTAATAAAAGCTGGAGAGTACCGTCTCTCTTTCAAAAAAAAAAACTTAATTTCAAAATATGAATAATGTAAATAAGTATTATTATGTAGTAACAGTGACATTGTTAATTGTGAACCAAAAAATAAATGTCTAAACACTGAATTTATTTTAAAAACTATAGTTTGATCCATGCGAGAAAGAATCAAAAGTGAAATGGAGATAAAAGGTAGCCAAAATTAAAATACATAAACAAGAAAACAATTTTGGTCATCAAAATCTATTAAAGATGTAAAAACGAAATATTAAAAGATTATATCAAAATTTCATAATTATTGCTTTTCTCGCTCTAGAGCTGAATGATATTACGTCATAAAGGCCTGTAATCAGAAAACGAACACGTAAACAAAGTCAAGGTGCAAAAAAAAATCAAGCAACGGAAATGATTTATGAAATTAGNNATTTCCGTTAAATTCGCATAGAAATTTGTTAAATTAGGCATTCAACATTAAATTCGCATAGAAATTTGTTACGTGGCCCAGAATTTTCTAAATAGAAAGGTGGATTAGTTAAATGGTATCAGTTTATTTAAGTTTTAATCAAAGCTGAAGAAGTCTCGCAGCCAACTTATTTGAATTAAAAAACCTAGATTATTTACTAAAAAGAGCAGTTAAAGAACTGGAAAGCAATAAACTATAAAATAGAACTTTTCTTGTTTTTTTTGGAAAAAAAAATAGGTGAATTTAATTTTATAATAATAGTCCCTTTTAATAATATTTCAATACGGAAACTTCCTCGTGTACAATGATAGCAAAGAAAAAAAATGAACAAAAGCGCTTTCTTTATGAAAAATTGAAATCAAATATATTTTTATTTCGAATTTCTACTTTTTACTCTCATACTAAACACTCTCCTCATGCTTTTCTTAGCCTAGTTCTTTTCCTCAAAGCAAACATGCCCTTCCAAGGGAATCAACCTCTTTTTTTTTTTTTATTTAATCATTAATCTCTTTAATCTAACTTGCTTTGAAACATGACTCCAAATATTAAACCTCTCGTATCGAATAAATATAATAGATCCATATGTTATATAATACCTTGTGTTTGTTCTTGGTTTACATTAGTGCTCTCGAAGCTTTACTGCGTTGTGATGGATCCGAATTCATTGGCTAAATCCTATGCTAATATTGTATCTTCCGGGTCTCAAATGGATATAGATGGCGATCTAATAAGTAAAGCGGATCTTAATACCATTCAAATTAAAGATATTTCCCTTTCTCTTAGGTAATCACATATAAAAACTCTAAATCTGCTATTATTTTTTCTCCTACTGAGCTTCAGAGGTCCCAGGCTCCTATGTAGAATAGGCTAATTGTGAAATTTTCTAGGGGTAGGCCTCGTATGGAAACATCTCGTAATCATATTAATAAAAATTGGCAATTAAAACACATACCAATTATAGGTTTGATAGATCAAAGGCATTTGATGATTAAGTTTTTCAATCAGGAAGATTTTAATTCTGCTTCGATTATGAATTCTTGTGATATAAGAGGAGCAATGTTTAGGCTGTTTAAATGGACTATGAATTTTTCTCTTTCTCATGAATCTTCTATTGCTCCAGTTTGATTGAGGCTCCCTTTATTACCACTAAATTTTTGTGTGTTATCTTATTTGCAAGTTATTACTCAACCTGTTGGGAGATTTTTGGCTGATGACATTCCTACTCTTATTCATGCTAGACCGGCATATGCTCGAGTATGTGTTGAAATGGATCTAACAAAAATGCCAGAAGATAGTATATGGATGGCGTTCTTTAGAGGAAGGGTTTTGGCAGTTTATCGAGTATGAAAAATATCCTAAGTATTGTAGAAATTGTTTTCTTCAAGGACATAGTAAAGCTGAATGTAAAAAGGGAATGTAGTGGCAAGATTCTCTTCCACTTATGACATTTGAGAAGTTAAAAAAATTCCAGTGGACAGTAATTTCATGTATGTTCCTAAGAAGGTTGAGTCTAAAACTCAAAAGGAATCTCTTATTTCAAATGTTACCAATAAATTCATTGCTTCTATTAAGATCCCAGGTAGTGATGGTGTCGTGCATGATGAGGTTCCAGTTTGTGATGAGTTAAGGTGGGGAATGCGGTTACTATTGATGGTGTTTTGTCGCATATTTTGAAAACAGATAAACAAATTCATGTTGGAAATTGTTTTAAAGACAATGATCAGGCTCAAACTCTTTTGCCAACTGTAAGTGGTAAATCTAATATAGAAGGGATAGTGGGGAAGGGACTTTCAGCTTGGCAGTTGGCATCAAATATAAAAATATATTCTCAAATGGTGATTGGAGATAACAATGCCCAATCTAACTCTTTCCTATAGCTTCAAATGTTGATTTGCAGTACAAACCCATTGAGTTGAAAGAGGATATTAAAAAAGATACAAAAGAGGTTAAACAGGATTTGGTGTTGTATAATTATTTCAGTAGATTGGAAGAAGCTCTAAATATTGAAGGATTGGATAAGGAATCTTTTTCTTCTAAAAGGGATTCTAGAATTCATTTAATAGACATTGAATTGAAACAGAAAAGGAAAAAGAAAAGAAAAGCAATCAATAAGTTTGACACCAAATTCAAAAAGTAAACTTATTTAAGTGAAATGATGTGTGGTTTACAAATATTAAGTAAATTTCTAAGTAGAGACAGCTTCATTTGATAGTTAGCCTTGTGAAATAGTAGCATTATTAATAACTAAAACATTTGTCACTTAACTTATTTGTAACATTTAATATAGACAAATTTAACAAATTTATGCAATTAGCCTCAATTTTAAACAGCAACAAAACGTGATTGATGTAACTTTTTTTATTTCTATTTAATTTTACGATTGGACAAGTAAATAAAGAACACAAACTCGTCCAAACAATTTTTTTTTTTCCCCTTTATATTTATCATTCTTCATCCATTCAAGTTTTTTTCCTTTTATCTTTCCACCCACTTCAAATAAGTATGACCTTTGACATTAAGATGCAATGAGCTTGTTTGGTTACAGCTTTAAGCTCAAGCTTTTTTGATTTTTTACTTAAAACCTAGACAATATCCGCCTATGCCAGTTTTAATCCGAGCTAATCTCTTGTTTTGGCCTAAAAAATTTAGAAGCTCTAAGTTGGATGGAGGAAAAAACAGATCTTTTTGCTTCAAAGTTACGACCAAACGAACCCCAAAAAACTATAAGGGCCCTCATTGATACTTGTTAGAAACCACAATAGAAGATATGCATTTAGATTTCGTTTTGTGTGACTAAAGGGTTTGGTTGGTTGCAACTTAAAGGATCCAACTTTTCAAAGCTTGAGCTTGCAACCAAAAACAAACACTATGGAGACTTCAAGCAAATGGACCAAAATAACATTATGTGGGTTGGTTCGGTTGCAATTTTTAAGCAAACTGAGTTGCCTGTTTTAGACTTAGAAAAGCTTAAAACTTTTACCTAACTCGGATTAAAATAACAAATAAATTCAGCTTAAAAACTACATAACCAAACAAACCTATATATATATATATATATATATATATATATGAACTTTTTAGTTGAGAGAGTGAGAGATTAGAAAAGGGAAGTAGTAATGTACCTTGATGGTGGTGCACCTTCCGGTTTCCGCCTTTAGCCCAATTGAAGAACTTCGAGTCTTCACCAGTAGCAATTAACCGTAGAGTGAAACAGCAGAGAGAGAGAGAGAGAGAGAGAGAGAGAGAGCACTTGGGCGGGAGGACAACTGTGTAAAGCTTCGCCAGGAAGATTTTGATTTTTTTTTGGGTAAATTACACTTTTCCCCATGAGGTTTTTGAATATTTCATAATTCCCCCTGAGATATATGAACTTACAAATTTTTTCCTAGTCACATTACAAATTTTGTAAATTACAATTGCCATGTCAACAAGTAAGAAAATGGGATAGAATTTTTGGGTGGCAGTAGCATTGCTCTTTGGAATTAAATATACCCTCCAAGAGGTTTCAAAAAAATAATCAATTCGAAGTATGAGAATTTACATTCTTACCGTAAGCGCTAACAGACACAAGACCAGCACAGATTGTTTGGTTACAAATTTCGAGTTTTGTTTTTTTTTTTTTAATTTATGATTAGAAGTTTTAAACTAGATTTGTTTACATTTTTTCTTGATTCAAAAAACTAGTTCTTTTATTACCATACACAACTACGCATACATCATATAGTTGGCCTTGCACCTTAATAAATTTTCATATTTTATCATCACATACTCTTGAATTTAAAAGAGTAAAAATCTTATGTAACAAAAATGGTGTCTGAAATTTCCAGTGTAGAACAACATCTACTGTCATCACCAACCCGTATATTACACCGGAACATACAAATTATTTCCTAATTTTTTTGACAATTGGTTGAAAGAACAATTCGGAACATTGACCAACTCGAAGACAAAGGTCATCACCAAGGCTTATATTTCACAAAACAGTTTGCAATCGATAGTTTGGACATTCTTCGCTCTCGTGACAAGGTGATGTGTTCTAAGGATTACGCATTGAGATTAACACCGAGTTTCAATGCCAAACCATAAACTGCAGAAGAACCAAACCGCCTGCCTTGTAAATTAAGCTCATCGATCACGATATTGAACGCAACTCTGCTTGGTGATCCCCTTTCCTGATACATAACCAAAACTTTCAACGCCTCTTCAACTCGTCCTTTACGACACAATGTTATAATAACATTGTCAAAAGTAGTGTCTTTCGGATTGTATCCCAATCCAACCATGCTCTCAAAACTCACCAAAGCGTCGTCTGTCTTTCTCCCCCTGCAATACGCTTCGATCACTAAATCAAAAGTAAAATCATAGACATCAATCCCCCACGTGTTCATCCTATCAAACACATCATAGGCGTCGTTTAACAGCTCTTTCTCTCGCCTAGATTGCCTGCACAAGCCTCTCAATAGAGCATTCATGAGCCGCCCATCCACTCCCAAACCAACCCAAACCATCTCTTTGTAGACCCCCAACGCTTCTCTAATTTCGGCCCACTTCAACAAACCGTGAAGCAAGGTGTTGTACGCGGTGTAATCAGGCGCACAACCTCGCTCTCGCATTTTCTTGAGTAATCCCATGCCCTCTAGTGGCTTCCCTTCTTTGAAATATCCAGTCAATAAAGTATTGTAAGTTGCCACATTAGGTACCAATCCCAATTTCAAAGCCTCATCGAGTAACTCAAAAGCCTCGCCCGAACGACCCACCTTGCAAAATCCATCCATGATCGCAGTGTACGTATAGATATCGGGTTCGACGGAATATTTCTTCTTCAAATTAACCAACAACTCATAAGCTTCCTCTACTTTCCCCACATAACACAGCCCCTTTAACAAGCAGTTGTACGTCTGGATCGTCGGCTCGCAATTTATTTTCCCCATCATTTCGATTACCTCCCGAGCTTCTCGGACCCGTCCTCCAATACAAAACTCATTGACCAATACAGTGAATGTTGCAACATTTGGTCGAAACCCTTTATCGAGCATGTGGCGTACGACTCTTTCCGCCTCATGTGGTTCCTTGTTTTTGCAGTAACAACGAATCAAAATCGAATAAGTCCAGCAATTGGGTATTAAATCTGAATATGATAAGTTAGCAAAAAGTTTGTATGCAGGTTCGAGTTCATCGGAATCAACCAATGCCATGAGCTGATCATTGAACTCAGATATGGTCTTGAATTTATAACCATTTTTTATTTTGTGAAATAAATTGGTCCTAGTTTGATGAGTTGAGTACAAGGTATGATTTGGGGTTGTTAATTTAGATGTGTTTTTAGACAGGCAAATAGAGTTTGATTGAGTTGTGGGATTTAGAAACTTATTTGGTTGGGAGTGAGCGTGGGTGCTGCTGCAGCTTGTGAGAATGGAAGGGTTTCTGAATGAAAAGAGATTAAGTTGCAACATGGAGACTAAACTCGTCTGGGTTTGCTTCGCACAGTATACAAAGCTTCACCTTTAGACGGGGAGACAAATATTTTAATTTCTAAATCTCGACACAGAACATCGTGGCAAGTAGCTAAATACGCTGCCCTGCCTTATCTCAACTATCTATTTTATAACATAAAAATTATTATTTATATTTTACACATTATCTATTCAATTACTCCCTATA
>MKEJ01011391.1:0-31662 GCA_001753735.1 Embelia ribes
TATGTTCATCACTAGCTTGTATAGTCAATCGTGCTTGTTTAGTTTGAACATTAACAAGGTACTTTGAGCATCTAAGTAAATGAGCTTTCAATGCACTAGTATCATTTATTTTATAATCAACTTGAAAGACTTCCTTACAGTGTGTACATGTCGCGTTTTCTTTTCCATACTCATTGACACCTTGGATGTAATGCTCTCAAACCTTACTTATCTTCTTTCCATTTTTTTGGTTTTGAATTTTGGCTTGAGACGTTTCATGAACTTGTTTGACTTGGGGGTATGGATTTTTCTTGCGACGACATCAACAAATAAAAATTCAATAATAAAAATTTCAGAATAATCACAAACCCTCGTGTAAATTAAAATTCATATACAAAGCAATGATAAAAATTCATAGTCAATAATACCAAACTATTCAACAATATCTAATTAATCAAAATTCATAGCCAACAATACTAAACCTTACTTCTCTTCTACTTGTCATGTGTATTTCTATTTTCTGAACTGCTTCCTTTCTTACCTGATATTTCTTTTGGCATCATTTTTCTTCTTACTATTTTTAATTGAGATATGTCGTGAATATACTGTTTGGCTGTAGAATAAGGTGGGAAGTTTAGGACCATGACCATGACCATTTATATCTACCAGCTTCTTGTTAATAGGCTATGCCATGTTCATGCATTAAATCGCATAGAGTCTGCTCTTGATAATTGCCATTGGTTTTAATATCAATATTCATGTTGAACAAGTTCTTTAAGTAGTGGTGGTAATGGAAACCAAAATATAAATCTTTGTAAGATAATCGTGTTTTGTGATTTGGTAAGAATCATGTGTTGGAAAAAGATAGAATTTGCAATTAGGGGTGTTTTAAAATGGAATAAAATATTGTTTAGATGTTGAAAGGAGTTAAATAGAAGTGAGACTATTCGTGACCTTTGATTTGAGAGTTCCTTCCTGTACTTTTATTCTTGAAATTGTGTTTAAATTGTAAGGTTATGGATTGTCTATCTTGTTGACTATAATATCATATTAATCAAGCAAAATATTAATATAAATTAAAAACCAAGAAACACAAATTAACTAATCAACAATATGAGATTAATCAAAAGCTAAAATGATAACACCTCATGTATATTTGTTGTATGTCAACAAATTCACAATTAATTAACCAATCAAAAATTACCAAATAAGGAAACCATCCATCAAAAACTTAATAAAATCTCAAAGATAACAAAAACTCAAATTACCTCTCGCTAGATCAAATCCCAGCCGTTGACACAATCATCAACTCCGAGATTGAGAGAGAGAGGACTGCAACCGGTGTTACTTGTTAGGGTTTCTGAAATTCATGTTAGGGGTAATTTTGTAATTTTAAGGATCGATATAGACACACACACACACACATATATATCTCATCTTTCCGATCCTTATCTCTCTCTCTCGTCGGATTCAGCCACGCCGTCGCAGTGATAAATAACAATTTCATTACTGTAATTTGCAGCGTCTCTCTAATTTCACCCATTTCCCTGATTTAATTTCCATTTCTCTATTATTATTATTTTTTAATTTTTCTCTCAAGTTTCATTCAATTTGTGTTCAATCCTGTAGGATTAATGATATAATTACACAAATTTATGTGCTTAAACTGCACAAATGTCTAAGTTGTTATTCCATCTCCCTTAACTTAAAACAAAATCAACTCACTTGATCTACCCACATAAACATTTGTTCAAAATAAGTGTATTATTTTACTTTTCACATTAAAATTTTATAATTTCTCTTAATTCTTCAGTATAGGATCACTGATTTGATTTGGGATCAGTTAACATGTATATTCTCTAGCCGTTACTATTTTTTTAATTGTTTTTGTTTCGAAAATTAGCTTAATAAAAAAAAATGGTGAAATTTGACATTCCTTTGGATTGATTTTTGTCGGCTTATTGCGGTTTTTTTTATTGATAATAATTTCTCTTTGTGTGTGCGTGTGTGTGTGTGTATGTATGTGTGTATGTATACATTTGTTTTAAACCCTGTAGAGATTTTTAAAACATCTTCTAACAGATTTTCAAACTATTAGATAAGCAAATTTTATTTGTACGAATTTATTTTCAAATTTTGTAAAAATAGTATTAAAAAAAATATTATGTTAACACATTTATTTGGAAAAAACATATTCAAAACTTATTTTCCAGAAATATTATTTTAAAAGATGTTTAAAAAATTATTGTCTGTTTTAAAGAAATAAGTATATAGACAACTTTTATCGTGTTTTTTCCTGCATTGGAAATTTTATTACAGGTTTTGAAATTAGTTAGTGTTAAAATTTATGTTGTTTAAAATTGTAATTTCAAAATTTATGTATGTTGTAAGGCAAATTGCACACGCGAAAGACGTTCATTTACCTTCACAATCTAATAGTGAATCTGAAATTCTGGGAGAAAGAGACACTTTTGATCTCATGATCAAATTCATAGCACTAAATGATTGGTATATATACCTCTGCTCCTAATCGATTGGTATATCTACATCTCTCTGCTCCCTCTATAAATTCATTTACATACATTTGGATAAATTATTTTGAAATTGCTTGATTTGATGTCATGTCTCTGGGAATTGGATTGATTAGTAGAAATTGCAAATAATGAAGTAAAAAATGGTTTAGTTTTATCAGTTTTAGGGTGGGGTTTAATTTTAGAATTAGTTAGTTAAGTTTTGGGGTGGGGTTTTGACTCTTAAAGATATTTATATATCTATTTTCTTGATTCAACTATTAATTAATATTCCAGATCTGTCCTCACCCCTAGCATGGACTTAATTTGCTATTCTTTGGCATATTATTAACCCCTACCTGGTGACACTGATTAGTGATCTTTGTTTAATACTGTTATTTGTTAAGCTGAGATTTATACTTTTTTTTTCTACTGTAGATTCACTCTGGATACGTTGACAAACACGATTCCTAATTGGGAGATGGCTCGACTAATTTGAGTGTTGGGATCTAATGAACAAATCAACACACTTACGGGCAATGTGAACTGGTATGTTATGTTTTTGTAGGCTTTTTACAGATTCATATATGTAAATATGTACAACTATAACAAGTATAGTTATATTTTTCAAGTCAATACTTGAACTGGTATGTTATTTTTGAGTAATTTTCCTTATTTTTGGCTACTAACGAAACAAATTTGAGTTTTTAGAGTGAGTCCTGCCCACTAGGTGTTTGTAAAATTACTTGACTAGCTGTCTAATCATTTTCTCATTCAATTTCTTATTACTTTTTTATTTATCTTGATTAGCTGTCTAATCATGTAATGAAATTGTTTGATGAATTGTCATCTTTGAATGAGTTTCAAATTTCTCCCCATTTAATTTAAGGCTTTTTCTAAATGTTTTGGATAAGACTTTTTTTCAATTGCTAATGTGACGAAAAGGCTTTTCTGATAATTGTTAACCAAATTGATTTTTAAACAGACCCAGTAGCGAAGCAATGCACTTGATGTACTTTAATGAGTTTTCGTTATTTCAATCCCTGGAATCGTTCTTAAGGAATGCAGAACTTGAACGCTTGTTATGCCTATTTGTCCTATATGCATTGCTTTTTAGAACATAGAATTTTTTTAGGGAGGTTTTGTATGCTATTTCTGAATTTCAAAGTCTTCACATTTCAAATTTTCCTAGTTAATTTTTTTTTTTAAGAAAAAGGGGTATTTCATTAGTATATTCTTTTTCAGTGAATAGGATTCTAGGAAGTGCACGGAATTGGATAACTACATGGGCTTATTTGTCCGATTTTTTATTTTTGGATCTGAATACTTATGTGCAGAGATGAAAAAAACCTTAAAGTTCCGTTCAATTGGGGTTTTTGATGATTGTTTCAATTTTAATTTTTTTTAAAATTCCACTTAACTTGTGTTTGTGGTTAAAATCAGTTTCTTACTTTTGGGCATGAATTTGGAACTAATTCTCCATTAATAGCTCTATTTTTTATTCAAGTAAGATCGTTGTTTTTTCTGTTAAAACACTGGATTTTTAACATAAACCTAATGGTTAGTCATATTTCTAATTTATGAACAAATAATTTTTTTTTTTCATTCTTATTCCATTTGCCCTGTTTTGACAGATATGGAGACTTTAGGATTGACAAGGGCATTCAGACAGTTAGTTATTTACTCACTTACTATTATGTACATGTTATTTTTACAATATAAAATTATATTTTAATATGCAGCAAACATATTTCATGCACAGTTTTATGATAGGTGTACCGATAAGAAGATGATATCATGTATGCGCATGGGTTGAAAATTAGCCAAGCACAATTATTCCGTCTTATATTGTTCAATTCATTTTTTAACTATATTAAATAATTGAAAGTCTTAATGGTTTTGACATATTTTTCAGGTCACCGTTTATGAAAAATGTGGATTTCTTTATCTGATTCTTCAATATTATCACAAGATTCTATTCCACTGTCTACTGCAACAAATATGTGAATACCGCTAAATCTAATTTAATCTTATTTATGTAAATGTTTTCATTGTATTGTTATCGATTAATGATTGTTTATTCAATAATCGTTGTCATAACGACGTAAAGTCACAATATATTTCGCACATGCATTGCGTGTGCCACAATGACTAGTAATTAATAATAGGCAATAGTGTCATTTCTTTTTATTTTGTAATTATTGTATTTTTCCAAAAAATAATCTGTCAATAATAGCCTGCAATAGAAACTAGTAATATTATTTGTAAACGAAGGGAATAATGGGGCCATTCTAACCGGCACATATTTTAGGAAAAAATCAAAAGTAATATTTTAAAATTCAAATGAAATGTACAATACCAAAAGTACCCATATCTATTTTGTTTTATTTAATTCCTTCAGAGTAATGAAAGGGCTATAATGGTAATACATAAATTTTTGTAGTGATCACTTGTTGAAAAATATGAGTCCAATTATTTGAAAAAAAAAAAATTATGGATCGAGGAACCCATGTCAATATTGTGGCAAATTTCTAACTGGGGTGCAGTACCTCAAAGCTTTGGTGCATTCCCTCCGGTTTCTCTAAACGCTTCCCTCATTTACTCCCTAAATTTTAAACCTCTATCCTATTATACTATCCTATTATAGAGTTCCATTATAGGTATTTTGTCCATTACGGTATCTATCCTAAAAGCTTATAACATGAAAATAATATATATTCCATATTTAATACATATATACACCTATACATGTATACGCAGATAACACATATGATTCTGAATATATTATTCATTTTTATTATAGGAGAGTGTATAGTGTTACATTTGAACAAGGGGAGACCAAATGATGTATAGTTACAGTGGTGGAGAGTTTTTTTGTGCTCAATCCCTAATTTTAGAAGTAGGGGACTGATTTTGAAGCTGGAAATGGCCTTTTATCTTCAACAATACTACTTTGCCCATGAGAAAAATTAGTGCTTTGTTTCCAATATTGGCCAATAAAAAAAGGTTATTCTTCAATTTTGCCCAATTATCTAACCCCAATTTGCATGACCGAATCTTCAAGAAGTGATTTTGTTCCTGTACATACCAATTATATAACCTCATATATATAATGTATGTATGTATATGTTTTACATATGCCCCTTGATTTCGATGCTGTGATTTTGTTCATGTTTTGGCATATAGCTAATTGTGCTGAAAAATAGTTCTTGACTGGTATTTGGTTGTCTTTTTCTGATGTTAGCTGTGAACATCACTTGTTTGATGAAATGCTCCATTGAGATTTGCAGTTAGCTAAATTTTTTGTAGCTGTTGCCATCTTCAAAGACTGTTTAAGTAGTCCTTTAGTTCCCGCAAGTGATCCCTAAATGGGTTCTCTAAACTTTAGGGATTAAATTAAAGGAACCCTTGCATTAGTGTATCCAAATAATCTTCAATCCCCTAAAAATAGGAGGTTTGCTACAGTGATCTCTTCGTAATGGGGTACTACTTTTCATACGCAATTTTATTTTTAAGTTTAAGAGGTATGGTTTGAGCATTCTCTATTTTCTACCTCTATTTCGAAGTTTGAGTGTGGGAATTAAAATTTAGGGGTTGAAGATAGAGGCTGTAGTGGGAGTGCCCTTATGTATATTTAGGTTTTAGAAGCTGAACAAGTGGGAAGGCACATTCTTGGGGTTGATATTTCATTGTTGATTTTATGATAAAATTGATTAGTTGAGACCAAAAGCTAGAACATAGTTGGAAATGTTTCATTTCCTACCCCATCATTATTTTTGTGCTGAGTTTGAGGTAGATCTTGTTTACTTGTTCCTAGCTAATCTCCTCATAACAAGTAGACTGTTAGAATTTACATTTGTTTAAAGAATAACTTTTTGACAAAACTGCTCTGATTGTAGTGCCACCCAGTGGCAAACAATTGTTTTCTTTAACTCTGGCTGATTCATTACCTTACCTATGAATGTGTATAAAGTGTTAATTTCTGCCCAAATGCTATTAGAAAAAATGGTACTGAACTGCAGATATCTAGCGTTTTATTTGTTTCGTGTATCTATGACAAGTATCTTTCCTTGGCAGTCCTTGGTCAAGCTCTTGCCATAAGCTACATGTTCTACTAAATTCGAGACTCAGAAAGTTGATTAGGTAAATTGAATGAAGAACAATAAGAGATCAAAGCCATCAAAGAAGGAAGATGAAGATGAGGACACCATCTGGTGGTGGTTTTCTCATAAGGGCATCACCGCCTCATTCCTTTGTATCAGTTTGTTCGCGCTTTTAGTAAGAGTAGCCGTATCCATACACCCTTATTCTGGTGCTGGCAAGGCACCCAAGTATGGGGACTTTGAAGCACAGCGGCATTGGATGGAGATCACGCTCAATCACCCAACGAGTGAATGGTATCATAATAGTTCCTCCAATGACCTAAGCTATTGGGGACTTGACTACCCTCCTCTTACTGCTTATCAGAGTTACTTCCATGGCCTTTTCCTCAGAAAATTCCACCCCGAATCTGTTTCACTGTACACTTCCCGTGGCCATGAGTCCTATCTTGGGTGCGTACTTTAGCATATTAGTTTTTCTTTATCAGAAGTAGTTGAAAAGCACGTAAAAAAGATGTGGTTTTTAAATGTTCAATCTTTGCAATCTTGAAGCTAGTGAAAACAAGACAGAATCAGAATCTAGAATTCTAATATATTCCACCAAGTTCAATATGGTTTTAAGAAGTTTGTTCTTGCAATATCGAAACCAATGTGCACAAAAATAATATAAGAAATTAAATAATTTTCAATTTTTTTGGAAAGTATTATTCTGACTTCTGAGAACACGACCTACACTTTTTTTCTTCATTCCGTTAATTATAATAAATTCCACCATTCCTTATGGTTTATATACATTCATTCTTTGCAATCTGAAAACCAGTGGAAATGAGAACAAAATCAGAAATTATAATTCTGAGAACATGGCTCACACCTTTCTTCTGATCCATTTTGTTAAACTTTTAGCATATTCCACCAAATGTTTTAGCTGCTGCAATGATTTCTTTGCAGAAAGCTGTTGATGAGGTGGACTGTTTTGTCCTCAGACGCAATGACATTCTTTCCTGCTGTTCTCTATTTTATCATTGCATGCTATTCAGGCCGTCGTAGTAGACAGAAAAATAAAAGTGATGTCCTGTGGCATGTTGCAGTTATTTTGCTTAATCCATGCCTGATTCTGATTGACCACGGCCACTTTCAGGTGTCGAATGGAACTTCCTCTTTACAAACATTTGTTTTTGTTTTACAAAATCTAAAATGTGGGCTTTTCGCGCATGAGAAGCTTTTATTTTGAGGATTCTTTTTTTTTTTTTTTTGGAAATTATTATTTAGAGGATTCTACATAAGTGATTTTGTTAAATTTGAAAAAGTAAAAAATTCTATGATTCTGTTTGTTCGGTACAAGTGTACAACCGAATTAAGCTCCTTAACATGTGCCAATGGTGCACAAGTTAGTAAGAACACTTCTTTATGATCCTACAGAATGAATTGTGTGAAAGTTATTCATTATTCTTATTTGATTTCTTTCCAGTACAATTGTATTAGCTTAGGCCTTGCCGTTGGAGCTTTTGCTGCAATCCTTTCCGAGAAAGATCTTGTCGCTTGTTTCCTGTTCAGTTTGTCTCTCAATCACAAACAGGTGTTGATACCTTACATGCACACTATTTTGTTTGTTATTGTTTTTGCCATGTGATATTTCATGCTCACTCTTGCCATTACTAATTTTCTTGTAACATGTAGATATTTCATGCTGATTTCAGTGGCTGATATATGTGCCAAAAAATTGTTTTCACTTGCAGATGAGTGCTTATTTTGCCCCCGCATTTTTTGGCCATCTTTTGGGCAAATGCATAAGGCGTCGAAGTCCAGTTTTTGAGGTCTTAAAACTAGCCTTTGTGGTCTTAGGTTCATTTGCTCTTGTTTGGTGGCCATATTTGCATTCAGTTGACTCGGTTTTGGAGGTTTGCACATGTTCTCAACCTTGTTATTTCCTCGGTGGTTTTTTGTTTTCTTCTCTGTTTTCCCCGTCTTGTCATCTCAAATGATCTTCTCTTTGCCTTATCCCTTAATTTGTGTAAATTCATTTCTTCTTGTTTGGTATCTCATTATATTATTAGTTTGGTACTAAGTTAGCCCATGGATTCAGGTTCTCTCACGCCTAGCTCCATTTGAGAGGGGTTTGTATGAGGATTATGTCGCTAACTTCTGGTGCACCTCGTCAATCCTAGTCAAGTGGAAAAGATTGTTCACCATTCCATCTCTAAAGATGATTAGTTTCGGTGCAACTGTTTTTGCCTTCCTACCTTCAATGGTCCAACAGATATGGGCTCCCAGCAAACAAGGCTTCCTATATGGGCTGCTTAATAGTTCTCTCTCATTCTATCTATTTTCATATCAAGGTTTGCTTAAATTACCTCTTCTTTCCTTCATTTGTTTATGTTAAAACTTGCTATTTGCATGTGACTGCATTCTCGTAATCCCACTTCTTTGTTTCAAGTCCTTAAAATTTCAAACCATTGTTTGTGTGCCTGTAAAATGTTTGCAAAAGGGCCACTCTAGAAGACATTGGCATTCAATTGTTTTGGAGAGAGACGAGGGATAAAAATGCGCATAAAGTGAATTGAAAAAAAAAATTATATCAATTTTGTAGATTAACCATTTACTATTTTAAAAACAGTGCACGAGAAGTCTATTCTGCTGCCATTGATACCAGCAAGCCTCTTGGCGATGGAAGAGCCTTTTCTTTACAAGTGGATGGTGCATTATGCAATGCTGTCCATGTTCCCGTTGCTATGTCGTGATAAGTTGATTTTGGCATATACATCTCTCTACCTTCTATATTCCCTTCTTTATCATGCACCTGGTAGACGACGAGAAAAGAAGAAGGCTGCACAGTCCACCTTCAGTGTGAAACTGATTCTGATTGTGTTTCTTTTTTTGGGTTCCATCGTTCTTCATCTCGTGTATTTGGTCATGCATCCGCCGGAGAAGTATCCTTTTATTTTTGAAGCCATGATTATGCTTCTATGTTTCTCTCAGTTTGTGTTAATAGCCGGGTACACCAATGTGAAGCAGTGGACATTAGTGAACGATAATAAAGCTCTAGAAAGTGCAAAAAAGAACCTCTGAATTGTTTGATTTCGGGATCATCGTCCCATGCTCATTAAGTTTATAATGATTGTAACTTTTTCCCCCATGAGATAAAAGTGTAGAAGCAGCACCCTATTTACTTTGGCCAACACTTTTTATTTTTTATTTTTGTTCCCAGATAGTTGATTATGAATTTTACTTTTCCTCTTTTATTTTTGTCATTTTCCTATTTCTTCCATTGAGCGTTCATGCTGTACTGCAATTGAAGTTAATCACTACATGCGACCAATTTTGTTATTGTTTCATTGAAATTGAATTATCTGTAGGTTTCTGTTTTTTTTCCCTTTGTGCTTTTTATCCCCTAGAAAGCAAAAGGCACTTTTTGATGTTCTGCTTCGAAGCCATGTTACTTTGGTCTTCTCGTTGTTGTTACATGAAGAAAAACAAGTATGGAGTGCTACTTATAAGGGTACTCGTGTGAGCATACTTTGTGATGTATAGTCATCGGGACCATGGTATTTTCACATTAAATTTTGCGACAGCCTAATTTTTATGTTTATCGAATCCGGTATGTTAATACTGATGTTGATAATCTTACAAGGAAGCATCAATGTAAAAATGGTTACGGCATTAAGACACCAGCTGGAATCTGACATCTCACTAGCAAGTAGAGTTATTCATTTAACCTGGGGGATTGTACCTGGTTGGACTCGTCGGAGTTGTGGGTAGCGGACACAAACGTTTTGTGTATCTGGGGTTTGAGAAGGGAAGTGTGTCACCCTTGCACGCATGTACTCATTGGGTACGTAGGTCAGGGGTGAGTGCAGGTCGGGTCTACCCACATGATAGTTGACTAACATGGTATGTCAATCGAGTAACCATAATCTTTTCTGCTCTTGGCCAGCTTGCGGTTCTGAGTTGCAGACTCAGACCCAACTCGTACCCAGCGTTGTACAAATCCAATGAAGTGTGGGTACGGGGTCTGCCTCCATTGGATCCGTGGGACTGCTGGTGGATTCATAAATATGCGGGTCAAGTGTGCACTCCAACTAGCCGATTGCTTGTAAATTAGATATTGTCCATTAATTTGATTCTAACACACCCCCTAAAAGTTTGGAACTAACAATAATGTGTGAAAGTGCTAGAAGCCAATGGGATAAGTTTAATCACTCACCTATATGCTGACTTTAGGTTCTTGAAATAGGGTGGGTACAAATTTGGGAGCAAAATTAGTTTCTCTTTTGTACAATATTCCACTTGAGTAATTAATTACTCTAGTTATTATATAGAAACTAAAAGCCTAGGACTGCAAAAAGGGGGTTACAAAAGTAATATAGCCAAACTCTGTAATTGTAGCTAGTTTTGACCTTTTGGCCTTTAGCATTTAATAAGATGATAAAAAGTGTTAGCGTAAATGAATATACTCCGAACTTGTGGGCAGCTTGTTATTCATCTGATACCCTTACTATTATAGTGCATTGCATGCATGACTATGATACAAAAATTTTACTAAATATCAACATATCTTATAAATTCACTTTCATACTTCAAAACTAAACCATATTATAAATATTTTCTTCTTTTTTTTTTTTTTGGAAATTTAATTATCGTTTATCAAAATTTACTAGCCTTTATTATTTTAAGAAAAATGAAAATTTATATAAAAATATAAAACTTTATAACATTTGGTAGTAATTTCCAACAGACCTTCTTTCTTCTGTTTTATTTCTTCCCTATTATTACCCACGAAATGTTCTTTTTTATTGAATTTTTTTTTGTTTCTAAAAGAAATTTCTTGTGGTACCAATTAATGTATTTGGGCTACTTGATTTTAGTGGTGGATGCATGACGTTCGGGTTGGAGTCTCAATTCTATTCTTTAATGAAATGGGATAAATATTTTTCATGCAGCATTGAAAATTTTTGAAATTTGTATAGGTAATTTACAAAAACTTCTGAGGTCGGGTTCACCACGCCTGTGCCCTCGCTTGGGACCGCGGATGCTTAATTCACCTCTGTTTGGCTATGTAAGCAAATAGTTCTCTGATCCAAATGAAATGAATAATCTTAAACAATCTTGCGATTTGTTACAATAAGTAGATTCACATGTGTATCTAGCGACGGACTCATTCACTCGCTGGTAGACAATGTAGTAAAGCGGCACCCGATAGCAAAGTATACCGGCCTCTCATGCAACTTCTCAGGTCATCTGATATGCGGCAATATTTGTGTAGAATAGGTATGTAAATTTTGAATATTTTATGATGTGTATTACTCAGGCCCAATATCTCTGATTTCAAACTGCATAATTAACTTGAAAATAATTGAATTTGACCCTCCCAACAAAAAAATTGGTCACTAGCCACATGTATTCAACGATATTTGGATTATATTTCAACGCAATTACCAAATTATGGGGATACAAATAAATCTAATCGTTTGAGAACAAATCTGGGCTTGGTTCGTCAAATGCGCTGCTTGGACTCGTTCATTTAATAATGAGTCGAGCCTGAACAACAGAATAAGGCTCGTTTAGGATTTGGCTTATTAGATTCATGCATTTGTATGTATATGGTAGCCCAAATATCAAGCCTAGGAGGGGTTAATTAATTTTCAATAAAAATACTTATTTAAAAATAATTTCTTCTCAAATTTTCTTTTTGACAACTTATTTGATTGTGTGTAGCAAGAATAAATATGTGGAATAATAAAAGATAGAGAAAATAACACGATACCCAATTTTTATACTGATTCGCCCAAAAATCGATGTAATTCCCTACCTTCAGTCTACAAGCCTCCCCTTGGATTCCTTTATATATAACTTTAATCATCAAAATTACAAGACGTCTGGTCTTCACTGGTGCAAACCAAACCATGTCACCAAATAGCATGCGGGTGCTATCCAACCATTTAAATAGAGTAGCTTGTAGATGCTATTCAACCGTTTATAATGAATAGCTTGCGGGTGTCATCCAACCATACACGAATACGCTTACGGGCAATACTCAAACCATATACAAGTAGGCCTGCAGGAACTACTCAAATCAGTCCTATCTTAAGAGTTTATACACAACTCTTTAATAAGATTGGTAAAAATCTTATAAGATTGAGTTTGAATATGGATTTATAACTCTCAATCTAACAAGAATCCTCTCCAAAATAATATAAATGAATAGCTCTAGGATGTATAATCTCACACCAAAGATTATGGACATGGAGGTTGTTTGGATCAAATTTTGAGTATGGAAGATGATGAGAATATATCTTATGAAATGGAACCTTGTTTATATAGGAAATAAGACTTGAAATTTTGAATATGTAACTGTTGTGATTTGATTTTTTGCATCTTTTCACAAATTTCAAATCATAAAACACATCATTTTGGTGTTGTATCGGATGGTCGGACCTAGGAGTGCTCCACCAAACTTAGATGGTCTTCTGGCCAGACTTGTGTATGTTCAATATTACCTCCCGCTGGCCGGACCTAAGGGATTTCTCTGTTGAACCAAGTGGGGTCCATAGCCAGACCTATGCCTTAACCAAATTTTCGATATAGTCTCCACCTCATTCTTCTGTTGGCCGGTTCTAATACCTTTATGAGCCAATTCTAAAACTTTTGAACATGTCTTGATCATTTCTTAGCTAACATTCGATCTTCAGACTTGCATTACGATTTTATGCTTTCTGGACTATTTGATCTCCAATCTTGAGATTCAATTCTTCAATTTTCTTGGCTCTTTGATTGTCAAACTTTGTAATACTTTGATTTAATCTCATCGCCTATTTTTTCTTCAAAAACTCATTAGAAACATTAATTCACCATAGAGAATTGAATTTATTTATTTACTTTTATATTGATTTCTTATCATCAAATATTTTAAATATATTTTTCAAAAGTAGATATTTAAAATTAAGAGCCTTAATTTACTTACATAAGCACATATAGGTCAAATTCAATGTAATCAATTAAAAGAAAAATTTATCCTCTTACTAGAATAATACATTTTTAAGTAACTTTACTCTTGTTGATTATAATATTAAGTTGAAAATTTTTACGTAAGTCATTATTTGATATATATGTTAGCACGAGGTTAGTAGTTGGCGACTATATAGCAGATTCAAGTTAATGATGGTTATCTAAAAAATTAATAGATCAACAAAAAATAATATCTATAAATCCAAAAAAACAAAATTATTCATAAACAAACCCAGGCTCGGCTTGGGCTCATACAAGATGAGTTTGAAAAAAAAATAGGCTCATTAAGTAAATAAGTCGAGTTTGAGCAGATCATGTAAACTAATAAATCAAGCATGAATAGGTCAAAATTTGGCTCCACTTGACTTATTTCCAACTCAATCGCATTATTTTAAATGGACACTTGTGGGGGACCAATTCAACCCTCAGATTCAGCTTTCCACGAAGGTTAGATAAAAGATGCTGGCTCATGTTTTGTCTATGATCCCTCGCCAACGGAGATTGATCTAAATCTTTACTAACCAAACCTTCGGCGTCTTTCATATAATTTTGAAAAACAAATTAAGTATTCTATGTTTCAGTATAAAAATTATTTTATACTATTTCAAAAATTCCGTAATAATTTCTAATATTTTATAATAATTTATGCGATGCCCAATATTTAATTTTTAATTTCTTGTCCCGCTTCTCCGTTGGGTTATCAATGTTCTGATACCCTACACTTGGACAAGTTGTGCCACAACTGTCTGAACAGTTGTTATACATATACACGTGTACCGGATAATAATAATATAATAAAAGCTATTCCTTCCATATTTTTAAAAGAATAAATCCACTTCACTTTTCACATAAATTGAGATTTTTTTTTTTATAAATATAGTTAAAATATTAAAATTTTATTTTTTTACTAATAAGAATATGAAAAGTGGTAATTATTAGCAAAAACAATATATTTCAGTAAAAAATTTATTTAAGATAATTTTAAAAAACTAATAAAAAGAAAATTGAGCGGATGATGTACTTGTTTTCTTCAAATAAAAAGTAAACTGAAAACACTGCTCACTTAATTAACATCAGACGGGTTCACGCCACGTGTCAATGTGGTTGGAGGTTGAACGCTGGATACAATCATTACCGTTGACGTGTTCTAATGTTGACCTACACCTACAAACTCTGTATTTATTTCCTCTCTTTAAAAAAAAAAAAAAAGATATTTTCTTTTCTGTTGGCCCCTAATTCCTCTTGCTATCCCCTTTATCAAATTCTAATTTTGGTAACTATATATTAGTGGATAACTTACCTGCAAAAACTAATTATTAAGGGAAGAAAATCTAAAATATATAGACCATAACATATTGATAACTTGCATCATCGATTCGAAATCGTTACAGTCTGTTTCTATCAATTGATAAACGTGACTGTAATTTTTTTTCGTGGTCAACTATTGTTTATTAATACTACAAAAATATTTTGGTTCAATGATACTATAAGCTATATTATCATACTCAATAGACTTACTGTAGGAACTCGGGAGATGAGTTCTTAAAATAATAATAATAAATAAATATATGAATGAAGAGAAAAGAAAATAATACATCTACATCTACGCCATTCACATCGCATCTATCCGCCACTGTAGGACAATCCTACGTATATTCTACAGTATGATCATCAACAACATATATATAAACAATTACGCTAAAAAGAAATGAGGAAAATCAGCACCAACTCTACATTATATATATATGTTAGTAAATAAAAGTAAATTGTTTGTTTACTTGTACAACACTACAAGTTGTATGCTTGTTAAAAATAAAAATGAAATGAATGTATGCATAGGTTTTTCGTCTCTCATAAAGGAGCAGGAATTTATCTATATATTCGCCACGCTACAATCTACGTCTGCGCTACAAAATAAGATACATAGTTCTGCGCTACAACAACTATGCTAAAAATATGTACAATATGCCCGAGTATCTAATGATATTTTGTCGTTTCACTACGTGTCTTTTCGTCTACGCCTATTTTACACCTATGTGACATATCAATTCACGTCAAGTGGTGTACATATATTCTACGCCTATTAAACATATCTAACATGTCCAATTACAACACATTACCATATCGCAACCTAACATCCCATTTACGCATACATACAGACAAAGTCGCCAAATTTATAATAAAGTTTATTGGCAACTGTTCCTCTAACGTCCCATTCACGCATACATACGGAAATCGAGACGAATCAAACGAAAGGGACAAAAGAAAAACTTACATAGAAATGATCTCTACGATACGAGGATGAAGAATCTCCACATTTTATTCTGATCCGAGCAACATAGCTAGATGAAATCAAGCCTTGAGTATGAGAAAAATGAGCTCCCCACCCCTTTCTCTTACTAGATTTCGGAAATAGAATAAAAGGAATGAAGAAGACAAGTGTTTGGTCCGTGCACTTAAGTTAGTCAACACTAGTTGGATTGATCGATCTGACAAGTTTGATCGATCCAAAAACACCTGGATCAATCGAAACCATTGAAATTTTTTATCCAAACACCTTGGGCCGACAACTTTCGGAATCACTCTAATAGAAGTGTCTGACAACTTTCGGAATGACATTTGAGTACCTGAAATTGATCTATACTATTTTATGTGACTACCAACAAACCATGTCTGCACACTGCATTTCTACATTAACCAACCCTAACTATGCCACGCGACTATGCACAATGCACCACATATATACATATACTCCACACATACTATGCAATAATTATATTATAATACAATACTTAATATTATTTTGAAAGTGAATTTTAATCGAATTTTCAGGACGTTACACTTACAAAATAAGTTTAGGGGATGAAGTGATTGTCTCATATTGGTACTCCAAAGAATATTACAGTTGGGGCTGTAAATTTAATTGAAGAACATCTCTTCTCGTATTAAATTTCTATGGCCTGATTTGGAAATATTGGTGTTTATCAAAATTCACTTATTGAAATAGTTTTAAAAATTAATTCTTAAAGAGGATATAATATTGTGCTTGATAATAAATATTTAAAAGTGGCTACGATGAATAGGTAAGTCAAGTCAATACAACAATTTTTTTCGTTGCAATGGTCAATGAACACAAATTACTGTAAGTTCAGAAAAAATAATTATAAATCAATGACAAATTATTAGTAGCATTTTTTTTTTTTTATCTAAAAACAATTATAGTAATTTTTGTCAATTTATAATAATTTATCCTAAAGACATAATAATTTTGTAAAAAAAAAAAAAATTGCACAATTTCTTGTATTGAGTTGTTTCCGGAAAAATAATGTGGTATTTTGTAAATTGATGTTTTTAAAGTAGATAGGCATTGAGAATGAATAAAATATAATTGATGCTATTTTAGTAATTGAGGACAATCCTTGAGTTATGTCCAAAAATATCCTTGCGAAAGCACCACTTGTTCTAATTTTTTTACTAAAAATCATTGAATATATATATATCCTTGCACAGTAGGCCCACCAGCTACCCCAACCGTTACACCAACATAAAGCTGCATTTATACTTCCGTCCTGCGGGTTTGGAAAGTGATTTCCACCCAACAATTGTCCATCTAATTATGATTTCATATATTGCACCACGTCAATAACAATATTACACGAAACTAATATTATTAAATGGAGTACAATTTCAAGATTTCATATATTGCACCACTTCAATTTCATCAATCCACAGTTATGTTTAAAAAAATAAAAAAGCCAATTAGAAGTGGTAGCTATGTAAAAACCAACTATGAAATCGTAATGAAAACCAAATTGAGTCGCCATTATGTTACTTAGCCACACAAGCTATACTTAGTTGAGGGCCATCTTATCTAATCTCGTCGCAATATTATACCCGGTGCACGTCAGACAAGAGCACAAAAAATTGGTACTTTTATATAACCACGTGTAAAGATTTACTACTCGTTATTATAAATTATTTTCTACATGTTATTCCTCTCATTCATAAATAATTGGGCTAGTTTCTATTTATAAATGATTAAAATTAATTGGACAGTTTTCATTTTAGGTATGTTCAATTATTATAGAATAAATTTTTTTTACACAATTGTCCTTCCCAATCATTAGAAAAAGAGCAAGTCAAATATTTATGAGGATATACTTGCTCATTTACATTCAATTCAAATTTGAATTCGAAATCGTCTAAAACTATATGCTAGACAAAATAATCCAATTATTCAAGGAGCGAGGAAGTAATACCTCACTATGAAATAACTTGTCATTCTGCTATCATAATCATTTTTCAAGCCTTGAAAATAGCTTACCATTCCATACTATTTTCAAATAACCTTATATTTATTATAAAAACTTTTAACCTCACGATTATGAAAAATAAAATAAAAAACTAGTAACTTCACAACGTCCTTTGCACCTTTTTAAATATAAATTATATTGGGTAACCTAACTTTTCCATGTCAAACTTTTATTGTTGTAGTCTACAATTTTCCATATGGTGCACAGATGATTTTCTGGTTGGAGTTCCAGTCCTTTTATTCTATATACGTACCAACCTTTTCTTTTCTCTGAAGAGCCGCACAGTTGCTTCTTCCAAACATTTCAAATTTTGTAAAAAAAAAAGTTTATAGAAATTTTAGAAATCGGAACCATAACCCCTTTTCTTTTGATCCGTCAACATTCGTACATACTTGGTTTCCCCTAGTAAATCCCATTTCAAGTGCACTTTGGTTCAAACTCACCAAGCCCCTTATCTCAATTTATATGGATTGTCCATGGAGCAACTTTAAGTGAAATATTTATCCAGTAATTATTGGTGTGCCGGAAAATGAACTTTTTATGGTCATATACATACATATATATACATATTTATATATATATATAGTTTGACCAGTGATGACTTTAGAAATTTTTGTCATTGGTGGGTTCAAAAAAGTTGGACTTACAACTATGGGTTCAAAGTTGTATTTTAGTGGGTTCAATTACTAATTTTTTCCTAAAATCTAATATCTATATATATATAATAAAAAAAAATTTAGCTAGTGGGTTCAGGTGACTCTCCTGGCCAAGCCTTAGAGCCGCCCCTGAGTTTGACTACTATTTTCTTGGGACCTGGAGGTCTGCTCGGCAAGCTGCTAGATAGACTATACCAATCAAATTTGAGTCATTTATTTTGAAATTAATATATGAAATTAAATTGATTTATTTTTTATTAAATTTTGTAAGAAATCAATCACATATTTAAAAATAAATGCCAGTCAAACCCTTGTGAGTCTGATTGATAGCATAATTAAGTCATGTACTTTTATTGCCCTGTACATAGAGTTTCTATTACTGAATGTAAGACAATATCACATATCCATTTTTGTTGAGTTTTTTACTCGGCCGGAAAAGGTTAGCATATTATGATCCATTTGTGTCCATACTTGCATACATGATACATTTAATATAATTTGCAATATAAGATGGCGAATTAGTCAAAATATTTTTAATAATTCGCTATATGAAATAGAGAATTATATAAATAGTAATTCATCGTATTATACTGCAAAACATTATTTAAATAATTACATAGTTCCGCATACACTAAGGCGAATTGTAACATAACAAAACAGCCCCAGCGAGCGAGGAGATCGATTTTTTCAAACACATGTGGTCTACACAACACCCTTTCTATTATGACCCTCTATCTTGTCGTCGTAGCTGATGCTTGCCGCCGCAGCGTGGTCGTCATGCTATGGCAGCCTCGATGTGCCGTTTGCTGCTGTGCCCTGGTCGGACCTAAAAATTGCAGATGTCATTATGGGCAAATAAAACTTGAGATTCGCTATTCAAAGTGGCAAACTGTATTGGACCTAATTCGCTATTGCGTTGGCGAATTGCTTAAAATAATTTTTACATTTCGCCATATAGTATGACAAATTATATCAGATGCATTATATTCGTAAATATAGGCACAAATGGACCAAATACGTAATAATAGAATCTACCTGTACGGGCTGCGTAAAAAACTCCTTTTTTGTTACTATTGTGCTTCAATTGACTCAGTACCTATACCAAAACTTTTTCACTTATTATGGTAAAAAAAATATATATATTCTCTATATTTCTTAATATCTGTCGTTTTAGAAATTTGTTTTATTTTTTTTAATTGTTACTTAAAAAACCAATGAAGTATTAATTATTCTTTTTCTATTTTTACACCTATTAATTGATTATAGTATGGTGTTTTGAGTATTTAATGAAGAGTAATAAAATAAAATATTATTATTTTCTTTAAAATTGAGATCAATTAATAATTGTCTTAATATATGTGCCACAATCTAGAATAATAGTTGTTAAAAATGAACGGGAGTATGTACTATGAGTTTAGCTTCCATCCACGTCGGTATAGAATTTTTGTACACCATTGAACTTGAATGAATGATATATACCTACTTTAATATGTAGGAGCCACCAAATAGACATACATGTCATCTATTCAAGCCCGTTGGCGTATGAAAATCAATACACGTTGATAGATTAAAATTAAATTAATGTACTATTACTTCCCAATCAATTTTGTTGGGGTATGGACCATATGAATTAATTTGTTACCTACCATATTACAATTTGATTATGACGCCACAAATCAGATAAGCAATACATTTGGTTGGGAAGTAACATATTGATTTGTAAACACGACGAAAATCGGATATTTCCCCCCAAATTATTATCAGTACGTTGGCCTTGTAAATTAATATGTTACCTACACCATATGATTTACATATTAATTTAATCCCGATTTGGGATATAACTTTGATTTAACTTTTTTTTTTTTTTTTTTTTAAATTGAGTTAAATTCATTTACCGATACACTGTTAGTCTTGTTTTAATTTACCCTATATCATTTTATTCGGTAAATTAATTCAACTCAATGGCTAACACCATTAGTTATTTATTATAAAAAATTCATTCTTAGAGTGGAATAGTAGATTCATAGAACATGTCTCAACTCTAAAAATTATTTTGTAAGTTTTTAGCATTTTCTTTTGATTGAATTTTTGTAATTTGTAATTTTATAAATGTAAAAATTGGAATAAAATACTTTCTCTGCCAGATTTTTTTAATTTAAAAAAAAATATTGTAGAAAAAGATTTAGACACGATTATTTTTTAATCCAAATTCTAAAATGCATCTTTTTTTACGAATAGTTTAACAGTGTTAACTATTAGGTTCAATTAACTAACTGAATAAAAGAATATGAGATAAATTAAATAAATTAAAAGATATAAAATAAATTAAAACCAGACTAAATGGCCGGGAGATAGAATGGAATTTATCCTATAACTTTTACGCATGCATGTACTAATAAAATGGCCCGTGCTTTGCACGGGTCAATATCTTTTCCATTGTGACAATATTCATCATGGATTATAAATTGTTCTTAATTTGTTAGCATGCTAATTATTTACATGATATCAAATTTCAATCTTACTACAATATTATAAAGTTTGGTAAGAAATTTGTTGCAAATTTTTTTTTCTTTCTCTTCATACAAAATGTTTATGTTTGGAAGTAAAGATAAAATTTCGAATCCTATTCAAAATTGACTCATGATACATAATTTAATAAGAAACTACTGCAAAATAGACTAAGTCAAATATCAATAGTTCAAAATTTCAAAAAATTTGTACCAATTGAAATCGACTAATGACTTGATTTTGAATATTCTAATAATTTGAGGAAAATGTACTAAAAAATAAAAATGTAATTAAACATTCCTCAATGTACTAAATGGAGAAATAGGTAGTTCATGGTTCAAAATATATAAAATGAGTTAGTATATTATGAGCTACATTTCTTTTTTCTAATGCACTGCAATATTTGTATATGTTTATGTCAAACTATATATTCGCAACGTTAGTAAGCCTATGATATCTTTCTGAATTAAACTTCATCAACCAATAATATATGAATATTTTCATATTAATGAATTTGGAAACATATCACGTGTGACTATGTGGTGGTTCTTCATTGTGTAGATGGAAATATGTTACATATCGAAGGCTAATATTTTTTTTTATTATTATATCTTTGTATTGCCATTCCCAGAAATAATTCCAGTAAAATTTCCAAGTTAAGGAAAACGGCTAGAGAATATATCCTATGATCAAATTTTAGAGGTGTAAGTGTAGCTCAAGATATTAACTTAATAAGCGTAGTTGCATTGATCCTAAATATGAAGGATATTTGTGTGATTTACAATTCTATTGGCATCCACTATACTTTTGGTATCATATTACTATTGGCACCATACTAATAAGGTTGGATTTAATTTATTCTATTGGTACCACACTAATTATCTCTAATACCACACATCATCTTAACACACATTATCTTATTTCTCTAAATCCTAATTTCTTCAATCAATATACTCTCTCTCTAATATATATATTTTATCCTATTTTGAATAATTTATTTAAGATTTTGATGATCAAATATATGTTTTTCAATAAAACTAATATACATACATATCTATATATATCTATATATATGTACACATCTCAATTTGTATCTATATTACCGAAACTTAGAATTTGCTTAATACACAAAAGAAAAAGTTCAATTTTTTTTATCTTAATTGGTTTATTAAATATAAATTATTAGATACTTTCTATAAATTGTCTAATACCCACAACTAAATATTCAATATTTTTTTTATCTGGGTTGAGTGATAGATACATAATTGATTGATTGTCATAATGGAATTTTGGGGTTTATTTATTATTTTGATGGATTTGTAAAATGGTACTGAAAGTGTGAGTGAGAAGTGTTCATATCATCAAATATTTTAAAATGTCAAGAATAATATTTTAAAGTATTCTGGCGTCACCATAAATATGAAGGCCTAATTATTTTAGAAATTGATTACAACTATGTGAAATTGGTGTCGGCTGTGTGAAAGTAATAATTTTGTTGAAAATTTAAAATTTTTTATTTGTAAAATTCTTTCATTAATGTTTTATAATTATAATCTATTAGTTGCCCTTTTAAATTTAAAAAAAAAAATTGTGTCATGTGCTAATAATTATTCAATGTGGTGCCAATAGTAATTTGAATTAAAAATTAAATAATGTGTTAAAAGTAAAATAGTGTTTGCCAATAAAATTGCCCTAAATATAAGGCCAAATATCAAAGATAGGGGCAATTATCAAAGGGTAAAGTTTATTTTGCCTCCTATCATCTGATTCTTGTTTTAGTTTGCCCCTTATCCATTCGTTTGTTTCAAATTACCTCATATCGTTTGCAATCTAGTTCAATTTACCCCATTTAATTTTAATTTGTTAAAATTTACTCCCTATACTTTTAAAATTGTTATAATTTACTCAAATCTTTTTGTCTTACTTCAATTTATCTCCTATCATTAATAGATTTAACTTAAATCAATAATAACTTATTGAACTAATAACATAAAATTTCTCAATTTGTGTTTTAGTGTGTAAGGGGTTTAGTTAAGGGAGAGATGATTTGTTTGACACATATTTTTAAATTTTTATAAATTACTAATTATTGAGATAAAATTACTAAATATTATGATAGAAGATGCATTTAAAAAGTTATATGACCTATCAATATCCATTTTTTAACAAAAACATTTCCACTTACTTATAACTGTTATTTCAATCACTTATTATACTTGTATAATGAAACATAATAACTATAGGAGCAAATTAAACGTTGCAAAAAAGATATGGATAAATTGAAACGAGTCTAAAAGTATAGGAAATAAATTACAATAACTAAAAGAATATAGGGCAAACTAAACAAATACTATAAACCATAGGATGAAATTAAAAAGATAGGGGGCAAATTGAAACGAATCCCAAGGAATTGGGGGCAAATTGGACTTTACTTATTTTCTTATGCATGTTTTACCTTTTAAAACCCAGTAGCTTATAGTGGCAGATGTCGACTCTTAGCTCTGTATTAGTCAGATAAGGGTCACCTTGTAAGTCCAACGTGGATCTTTGTTAGTGGACGAAGTTAGTGATAAGCTATTTGGGATTTTCACTTATAGTTTTTTTAATTTATATAATGTGAATATGTAATTAATTATCTTATGGTTTTTGCTGATTCAATAGATGGCTCGTAAAGGAAGTGGTGATAGAGGACTAGATCATGGAGGTTGCGGTAGATGGGGTAGATGTAGCGATCGTGGTAGGGAGTAAGCAAATCCTCTCCAAGAGGCACATGCTCACCCAGAAGAGGAGATCGTATCAGTGGGTGTCTAGGAGGGAATTTTGGTAGTCTCTGGACCCGTGGTAAAAACAACTAGAGTTGTTCGCTCCAACACACCCTCCAATGGACCTGCAGCATATTGCCACCATACCCTCATTGACATTTAAGGCAGACTCGAGGCAATGGGGGTTCAGCAGCCTGGCAACCAGATAGTCGAGGCACAGGTCATACAAGTGCAACAAGAGATAGGCAAAGTTGATATGCCTATATTTCGTGGGGGTGCAGATGCAAAGGGAATAGACACTTGAGTGTCGAACTTGGAGCACTATTTCTAGATGGTAGGGTGATCGATGGGTCAGTATGGCAAAGATAGCACCGCGATTTCTATGGGATGAGGCAGTCGAGTGGTGAAAGGGGTATGCTAAACTATATGAGATTGGGGAGATGACATGGGATGGGTTCAAGGATGCCTTCTTGACCCGGTATTGCCCATAGTCGTACCAGGATGGCAAGGCGCAAGAATTCTTGAGTCTTTCATGGGATTCTCGGATAGTGATGATAAAGTAGGATTGCTAGCTGTTTTATTTATTTATTTGATGCGGTTGGGCATAGTGGCGTACTCGGCGTTGCTTGAAATTTCGGAGTGTTACAATTGCATCCTGACTTTTGCGCCGTTAGTATGTCACTATTAGAGCGACACAATGGTTAGCCATATGGTGAGTTGGCCTCATTTGTGGATGATCATGTTTTCTAAATTATGCAAAATACAAAATTATTTATATATATATATATATATATATATTTTTTAATTCTTAATCTCATTTTTTCCCTTTTTACAATTTTAGGAGGATAGTTATTTTCAAATTTAGCACCATAATTTGACTTGTACATGCTTAGAGTCTGCCATGGTGGCTAGTTAAACTAATCCAAATTCAAATTATTAAACTTCCCCTCCCTTAATTACTTTTACTTTCTCGTCCCAACCCTCTAACCAATCAAGCCATTGTTTCTTCTCTTTTAGTAGTTTTTTCAGTGCTGCTAATGGGAATTCGGTTGGCGCGCTAACACCCCACCTTTCGACAAGTTCTTTTTCCCTCTCTGAGGATTTAGGTTTTGTAATCAGGCATGTTGTTCTATCGCTCTCAAACGAATTTTAAAAATCCTATCTTGAAAGATTTTAAAATCTACTCCAAATCCGGCTAGGAGCACGATTACGTTCATCAATAAATTTCTTTACTTATCTCTCTGATGAAAAGAATTTCGTTCTAATTATGGGACATCAACCAGACCACACCATTATCACTATTCAACTAAAGATGGAAATTAACCTAAATATTTGATGAGAGTAATAGCAACAAATAAGTGACACAAATTGTCTTTCACATACGTATCAATGCTAAAATTATCTTGAAAGCGCTAGATACAATAATGTAATGAGGGTGCTCGCAATCTTATTTAGTTACTAATATACAACGTTTATTACAAATTATTATTTTTACACTTAAAAACTTGAGTCACTAATTAAACATTATCGAAACCTCGTTTTCTTACAATAAAGCGTGTTATGAGAAGTTTCATGGTAATTCACATTTCACCATGTACACACCTGTCAAGCTAGCAAATATAATTAATCCTATATATTTCTACTTTTTATTATCAAAATCACCTTTTCCAAGGGTAATGAATTTAAAGATCGCATCACATTAGAAAGAGATTATCGGAGCAACCTTTTATCAAGAATCTTGGATTCTTTTCTTAATTATAACTCATAAAATTGAGATCACAATCCGCAAAAGCATATGAGGTTTCGCTCTTAATAATAAAACTTAGCATCTATATAATATGGGATTGAGGATGATTTGGTGTCTAGCTGGTAACATTAGTTTATATATATGTGCACATCATTTCCCAAGGGATTGCTTTGCAAATTATGTAGGTATAAAGTAATGTAGCATCTAACTAATTTGCATGTGCACACAATCTACTAGTAGATATTCTCTCTCCTCCATCTCTCTCCACTTGTATATGTCTTCTTCTTTTTTTTTTTTTTTTTTTTTTAATTTTAAAATTTGTATATCGAGTCACAACCTAAACTCAAATTTTATAAAACCCAACCTACTCTTGACAAAATCCCATGTACTTCTGTGCCGAATTATTCCCTGTTTCTGTTATTGTTTTTGTATAATCCTTGATTATTTACCTTTCACAGAGAGAAATAATAACTTTATAAATAAAATTATGGCCCTCACTGTGGAAATTATATAGGAAATTTGGTTACATTCTATTTAGCCACCAACACTCTTTGCGTGCATTTTTTTCGGTGACAGAAATTGGTCGTTGAAAGGGGACAAATTATAATTGGGAAGTATATTCAGACCATATTTTATTTTATTCTTTACATATAATTAAAAATCTTATAAGCTGAGTTGTTAAATTTAGTGTGCGTAAGTTGCTTTACAAATCTTGCACTTCATGAAGTACACAAATTTTTTTATGCAAAGCGTAGCTAAATTAAAAAATGTTATATACATACACATAAAAATTAATTTGTTGCGTGCCTGAGATTTCATTCTACAGACTGATTAAATTATTAATACATAATAATAAGTTTGTGGTGGATATATGATTCAAGGTACAAGGCAGTTGGCACTTCAACCTCTTCTGTTCTTAATAAATTATTTGCTCATTCATATTAATTCAAGGAAAATGAGATCAATAGTCAATCACAAAGAGATTACTATATATATAGTTCATTAGTTAGATCAAATGTACATAAATAATAGTTGGCGTCATCGACGTATCAAAATTTAGAATTTATTAATAATGATGTACCGAAGAAAGAGAACCATGTAGGGTATGACCTTATAATGACGAACCCTTTGCTATTTTGATTGATTAAAGATTATAACCAAATAAAAGCGGAATAAAAATATTCAAGAGTTTATGTTAGCTTCATATGTAAATATAGTTCATCACTTAGATCACATGAAATTAGTTGTAACCAAACAAAAGAGGCTTTATTTTGAAAGCAATTATTTGTAGTGCTTTGCCAATGTTGTGGCATGCCAAAGTTTCAGTACCTTCTAATGTTTTAGAATCAAAATTTAATGGGATCTTGAATTGCATCTATACCCGGAATGAGTAAATTTTTGAAAGACAAAAGTGATACCTTTGAGGACAATTTTTCGCTTCACTGCATGTGAATATGAACCAAAGTGTATCCCAACAGGTCTACTCATACATTTTCTTTCAGTTCCCGCATTACGATTTCACTCTTTATAACTGGTACACACAAAAACATCATGGGAAAAGTAAATTGACGCAGTTGATATCCTCATTTTTAGTACATTTTCTTCAAGTTATCGAATATATAATGTCCCTAGAAGTGGATGAGATTGAGATACTTGCTACTTTGCATATGATTATGCATTCTAGGTTGTGACATGTCATTACTTTTTGTTACAAAAATTCGTGACTAATATTAACCAAATGAAGTGAAAATGTTAATTTATCATAAAATATTGATAATGCCGAACCTATGGTAGGATTTTTACTAAGGGGGATATAATCACAGAAACACGGATCATTCAATAACAAAATATACACACACATATACATATACATATAAATATACACTTTTGAAATTTAAAAATAAAAGGACCAAAACTTAAACATTTTCTTATTATAAAATCTAAATTAGATGCAATTAAAAAAAATTTAATACAAAAAAATTTTTCAATTGACCAATTCACCATAAAAGGATCAACTATGTTTTTATTCCTTTATTCAATAAAAACCAGTTAATCAGTTAAATAGTTTCTAATTTTCCGATTTAAGTTCTCAAAAAGTAAAAAGCCAATTCAAACAAATAATTCTCAATTGATCAATTCAAGCTCTTGGTCAAGCAAACAAGTTACAATGGATCAATTCAAGTTCTTATCAAAGAAAATAATTCCCAATTAACAAATTCAAAATTTCAATAACTAGACCTACAGATAAATAGAACTCCTAATTATCATAATTAAACAAATATTAAATGATTGAAAAAATTTGAAGAACAATTGAAAGTTAAAAATTAAATCAAAGTATTTGAATATATGAAAAATCTTACTTAGGGTTTGGTCCTTTTGGAGCTTGGTGAGTGGTGCCGATGACGACTGGTGAGATGAGCGGAGCTGTGCGAGTGTGCCTGAGCTATGGAGGACTGGAGTCTGGAGACCACCGGCCGTTGGGGATGGTTAGAGTCAGAGATGAGCACAATGTGTGGGAATTGGTTATGTCCGATGGCAGAGTTCTTCAAGTTATCTGGCTACGTCCAATTTGTTTTTCGATTCGCCACTCTGTTCGCCTATATATAGGGACATAGAATCATAATTATAAAAGGGTAAGAGTAATTTCACCCTAAAAAATAAGGGGAAGGGTTGTGTCTTCGCCCCTGGTCTATGGTGATGATATCTTTCATCACTATAGTTCAATGTTGAAAACCTTACTCATGAAGAAATTGGGTGCCTCAGTTCAGATATACAAGTCTTCCTCTTATTGTCATACATACTCAAAACTACGCAAGAGAAGATCTTAACAATGCTTAACAAGATTGTGTTTACTTTAGGGCTTAATTCAACATTCTTATTATTCTTTTTCAAAACATTTTACTATTACAATTATTCGTATTATCATTCATCGTTATTTTTAATACTACTACTACTACTTTACACTTTGATAAACACTTTTTTAATCATCTTTGTCATGCGTGAGCTCACTTGGCTTCATTAGTTTACGCCCTTTAGTAGACTTTGAATTTGAATTATTCGGCAACATAAAATCATTTTTTTACAAACAAGCACTTAGTACATCTATTAAGTTAACAATTTTTTCTAGGTTTTTAAAATTCCTACCCCTTCAGAAGATGAGGTGTCAACAGCCTCGAAGCCAACACATATATTCTACTCCATACGATATTAAATTAAATAAATTACAAGCTTAGGAGGATTTGATGTGATCATTTTTGTGAAAAGTCATGAGTTCACATGCCTACTTAAGAAGTAAGAATATTCTAATTAACTGTCCAACACATTAACAACTCATAAAATATTATCCACGCATCATGCGTGAAAGTGAAACAGCTTGACTAGATTTGGTGCATGGAAACTCCGAATATATAGGAAATAATACCGTATATATCAAGTATACATGTATATATATATGGATGAGTGAGTATAGAGTTATAATATAAGTATCAGACAATCCGTGGAAAAATATTTAGGTTTAACTCGAGTAGCCAGTCCCCTTGGTACATTGGCAGAGGGAAAAATATTTAAGTTATAATTTGACTTTCCCTTGCCTTGGACTTGGATAGCCCGCCCTCATAATAAACTTCTACAAATGAACGAAAATATAGTTTTCTATTTTGTTTTCCATTTGCTTGAAACTTTACCTAGAGCTGAGCATTAATTATGAGGATCTACTCTCAATATTTTCTAAAAATCTGATCAGAATTTACTAGAAATTGTTACTTTAAATGGCTAAGCTTTTTCACCAATTAAATATTTGACTCTTCATCATAATAAGATTTAGTTAAGCCAAGGAATTAAATTCTTTTTATCTCAGAAGAAAGTTCCACGAACTTACTACAAGATTTGCAATTGAAATGTGAATTTTGTTTGGTAGCACAATTTGATAAAACCTAATTTGGTCAAACATTACTGAGTCTTTTTCTTATTTCGGATAACCATTCCAATTAAGATGCTTGGAATTTATTGCTTTCGAACACTTGACTTATATATCATGTAACTAAGAAAAGAAAATGAAGAAAACATGAGATTGTCAAGAAAAAAAAATCTATTAATTTGGACTGTAAGGGTTACACATTAATAGAGCGCGTGATATATCACAAATATATGTTTAATTAACAACTAAAGTTCTATGCATTATTAAACTAAAACCAAGGTGCTATATTTATTATTTAATCCATAAAATAATGCTTTAAAATCAAAGACAATCGCTTTCAATTGAATGGTCCCAAAATCCATTCTGAAGGCAAAATAATTGACTTGATAAATCTATGAAAGTTCCCAAAAGGTGCAGAGGGAAATAAGAGTATAAAATCTATTTACAAAATCCATATACAATTTGATCCAGCGATGCAATAATTGATAGGGTACTGAAGACATCTAAAATAAAGACTTGTAGAAATTTTGTGCATCGATTCTCTTTCACTTTCTCTCTCTCTCTCTCTCCCACACACACACACACACAAGATGGATTATTTTGGGGAACAAAACCAAGGAAATCACAGCTCTAATAGTAGTTCATCATCATCAAGGAGAGGGAAAAATAGTAATAAATCAAATAAACCAAAACAGCCACAAAGGGGTCTGGGTGTTGCTCAATTGGAGAAGATTAGATTACAAAATCAATTTGGTTGTAACTATTTATCATCTCCTTGTGATCCTTTTCACCCCAACCTCACTCAGGTTTCACACACTCTCTATGTATCCATTTCTCATATGTAAATTTTTATCTTAGTATTTATTTTATGGAATTAATGCTAATAAACAAATTTTCAAACCCAACTTTGTGGTGCAAATTTGTTGCTATCTTTTGTGAATTTTCAGGGGAATTGATGCTTTATTTTAAGTATTGGAAATTGAAATACTTATTTTTGTAGTCAATGATCCACATGAATTAATATTACAAAAAAAAGGTTTTTTTGGGATTTTTGATGGGGTTTGTTAAATTTGATTAATCGTGATTGCAAAATCACATCATTTTCGTGTTTAATTATGCACAAAAGACCTTCTATTAATTTTAAATGTTTGTATTTTTAACAATTCCTCATAGTAAAAGACGGAATTACTGAAACTGGTTCTCAGTTCAATGTCATCATGTGTGCAATTTGACACAAGATTGTTATTTGAAAGACTATAATAATAATGTTATCATCTCTGCAATTCACCAAGTTATAATTTTACAAATATTCAATTTTTCGTTGCCAAAAATGGGAAATCTTAGTATTAAGATTGATGTGGAGGAAAAAAAATTGCCACAATAATTCTTTCAGTGGTGGACTAATATCTACCCTCTCTCTTTCACTAATTGGTCATAATTATGTGGAAGGAACATGTGACAATGCAAGAAGCTTATTTATCACACCACCAATATCATCTATTTACTTACAATTTCCATGGTCACCAAAGCATCATGGTAAGTAAATCTTTAAATTTCACTTTAAAAAGAAAAGACCACAATCTATGTGATACTAATTCCATGAATATTTTGTTGCTTGATCTGATTTTGTAATTTTGTCTTTTTTTTTTTTTTTTCCCGTGATTAATGCATTTTGAGCAGTTTTAATGATTGCTATGTCTTGGTTTGATGGAAAATGAATCCTAGGGTTTACTTCCATTTCAGTTTTTCTTTATTACTTGTTTGATTTGTAAGTGAAGAATATAATTTTTCAGATCAAGGGATTGAAGCCGATGAACTGAAATTTTTAAATGAGGAAGAACTTTTCAGTCATAAGAATGAAAAATTTTAAATGAAATTACAAAATTATTTCTATAATTTTTTATTACAAAATTTTATTTTTGTAACTAAAAAATTGCCCCACCCTTACTCAGGGCCAGAAACCCATCTTCCTTCAAAGTGTATCTTCACATCTTTATCCCACTTCTTTGGAAGTTATTCAATCTTAGAAGGGAAATTTATCCCGATGGTTGGCATTTAGTTTTTTGTCTTCAGTTTTTCAAATCTGAAAATTCGTTTATTTGTCAGCTTTTCAGATTCANNTAAAGATAAACCATATTTTAAAAAATATACTTCAACTTTCTATTCTTA
>MKEJ01011392.1:0-16166 GCA_001753735.1 Embelia ribes
CCCCTTCACTCTTTATATCCTTTTTTTTCTTCATAACCACCAACCAATCAAAAATTAAAAGAACAAGAGAAAAAATTGAAATAAAGAAAACAATAGGAATGAGAGTGATTGTGAGAAGTTAATGAAGATGCCATGATGGCCCCAAGAAATAGTTAAAGGAATAATATGGGTATATTAACTAGCTTAGTTCTCCTTTCTTGAGTTGTAAAACATGCTAGAATTGTTGGTTACTTGATGTGCTTATTATTTTTCATTTTTCACCACAATTCCGCAACAATTTTTTCACGCTCATTATTTGACAATTTTAGCATCAATTACCTGAAACGCACATAAAAACCAATAATACCAAAATATAACATATTAAGTGCGTTAAATGCCAAATAATTGACGTTATTGCTCTGGATTAAAATTCTATTTTGTACAAATTTATAGCGCAATCAATCCCCACTTCTATTGTTTACCGAAACTATCTAACCTCAAAGAACTACACAATAATCTACTATAACTCAACAAAAGGCACGACATCATACATCTCATTCATTCTATAAAAACAACGCTATTCTCATAACGAACTCAAAGATGCCACCCAAAACTCAATGACCAACACTATCATCGTGCCTTGATTTATAAAAATATGAAATTCCACATACACTCGCTCTTTAGTACACAACCTTCAACCAAATATCTCAAAATACCCACACGATGCATAAATGTATAACTCTCCTAAGATTCTCTACTCGTGCAATATCTAGCCATACAACTCATCATACACATCACACAGTCTCCCAATCACTCCAATTACTCGACACAAATGACTTCAAATACTCAATGCATCAACTCGAAATACTTTATGCATCAACTCCAAACACTATACCCATCAACTCTAAACATTCTACACATTTTCTTTCTATTCCTCACTTTCCACTCATCTCCACACATTCATCACCAAATAATTAATCTGCTAAAACAAATATCTCTCATCAAATCCACACTCTTATCTTGAAATTTGCCTCTCAACCTTACCAACATGAATTTTCAAGGACTCACATCATCGCCAAATGGCAAAGCTATGTATATATATATATATCCCCATCACTTTTCCTCTCACAAAATCATATCATTTTCAATACGACTCTACATCACAATAACACTACCTCACACTCATTACAAAGTAATACTACATCAACAACAACATGTCAACAATGATACAACATCACATCCGTAATGACACGATGCCCTGCCAATGATATTATAACTTCACTTCCATGATAGCCAATAAGTTCTAACATAACAATTAAAACAAGCTCAATACCTCATAGAAATATTATGCATAACGCAACTGTCTCAACCATCATCTCGATCACCGCCCCCACAAATACAGTTCACTTGCCTTCCCGCTATATATATATATATATATATATTTTTTTTTTTTTTTTGCCTATAAGAAATAAGATGGAAGATACCACAAATATACATACAACACAATCAACTCGATGGAAAGCCATACTTCACCCACTAATAAAAGATTATCTCTAACTTATCTTGAATTTCAGCTTGAATACATCGCCAACAAATCATACAAGTGTAATAAATTCTAGCCAATATTATATATATCCTTGTCACTCAAAACATCCACATCTCAGTACAAAAAATATACCGCCTCATTTCACAACACATGCTACCATGCCAAGTAACACATGCTACCACCCTACGTAACACATGCTACTATGTTGCACAACACAGCTTCACGTAATTTCATAAAATACACTAATCATACATATATCCATACAATACCCTACTTGTACGGTTTACCAAGAAAACATCCTCACAAGGAAGCACCCGCCTCGAAAAAGCCAACATGAAACACTAATACGAATTATATATATATATATCTAATATAGTATGCCACAAAATTCATATTTTGAGTTGCCCTACAAAGTCCATGCCACCCAAGTATAACCACAAATATGTATATTTTAAAGTACGAAATATCATCTATCAAATACATGCAACACTACAAGGCACACAATGTCACACCCCGAAATCCCAAATGATCCGGGTTCGCGATTCTAATCACTTTTTAAAGAAAAGAAAACGAAAAATATATAATTTGAAAGAAAGAAAATAAATGAGATTTCTTCTACTTCATTTCTTTTACTTCTCATTCTACAGCACTACCTACAAAATACATAAATCACGAGTTTATATAAGGTATATTATACCTTTGTTTTGGCCCAAACAATCTCAAGGGCTACAACAAGTGTAATATAAAAATATATATTTGACAACCTTAAATACTTCAACTTTGAATAAATACAACATAAACTTTAACTACGAACCTACTAAGGCCAAGTAAATTAACATGAAGGTGGCTAACAAAATATAAGATAATCCATCTATATTCAAAATGTATATATCAATTTGGGACATCTCATGGATGCCGCTCGCTAGCTTCCACACCTAAACTAATTTTATGATACAATATGGAAAAAAAAATGCACGAGTTAGTCTACTAAATAAGACGACGGTGCCGTAATGTATAAACATGCCACATATAAAAATGTATGTAATGCAACTTCCATTCAATGCAACTCAACACGACTTCAACTTCCCTTCTAGACTTCAACTTCTAAAAATTTGGGACGAGCGTCTAAAATTCTTTTCTTAAAAAATAAGGTTCCTTTGTGAACCCTCTATTAATTGCTCCATTCGTGGAACGTTTATAGGCAAATTATTGATCAGGTTTCCCGACTTTTACGGTAGGGCACCGAGCCCTCTCTTTGTTTTCTTCATAAACATCATATAACTTCGACACTTGTCCCAAAAGAAATGGAAAATGACTTTATACTTCTATGAATGCAATATGATTTCCCTTAAAACATAATCATGTTTACAACGTCGAAAATTAACAATTAAACTTCGTAAACTTTATTCTTTACTTCTAGAACAAGATTGAGTATCACTCCTTCAAATAATTTTAAGTTCTTCTCTTTGCTTCCTTTTGAAAATAAAACTTCAATTTCTTTAGGAAAAATTATTTCCAAACTTCTCGTTTATCAAAACGCTTCTTTAGTTCAAAATACGAATAATGTCACTTCAATACATAAATGTCAATACAATGACAATATAATTCAATCATGTTCTAAACATGCTTTATACTTTATATATCAATTTCATACAACTACAATTCATCTTTAATTCAACTTCTATGAATTAGGCTAAGACTTCATAAAATTGACACATAAAGTATATGCATAATTCATGTACATATTATTATTTTGTAGGCTACTCGTACCTATTATGAAACTTAAACTCGTCCGAAAGAAATTCGTCAAATTACTTTAATTCACCTTCTTCTTCACCCCTATGTTCGATCTATCTATTGAACTCAAATTACTTCAAACCTACAATTAAAGATGGTCTACTAAGCACGGGGATAAAAAAAAATCAACTTTAAGTTCACGTACCAACTAGGCACGAAAAATGAGATAAAATGAACTAGCAAGGTTCGTGACTTACCTAAAAATGTTCTCCATATTGCAGGATCAAGAATCTAGCCTAAGTTTGTAGATTAGCCTCGTGAACTAGATGATATTGGATCTTCTAACTCCAAAAATTTCATGGCCACCCCTTTCTCTCTCTCTATGTTCTATTTTCGGGAAAAAAATATAAGCCAAACAGTATATTTTCCGAGTCATTTGAAGTCTAATAAATAGCATCTAGATTGATCCAACCATTGTTGAATCGATCGATCTAACATTTTGGATCAATCCAACAACTAGTTGGATCGATCAAATCTACGGGAATTTTTTGTCCAAACACCTTGGGATGAAAACTTCCAAAAACATCCCAAATCACTTTTAGACACTAATAGACGTGTTCTTCCATCTCCAGATTATCATTGAATGCTCGAAACTCATTTTACATGATTTTATATGTCTTCCGATAAATTCCGACACAACACTGCATTCACTCTTCTACACTTTATGAAATCCAACTCTTGAGTCTTTTAACCACTTCATAATACTCTTCTACTTCTATACCACAATTGGTATGCCATCTGAGTACTACCGTGCACGCGCTAAACCTCGTAAAAATACATCTTGTATCTACACTATAAAATAAACGCCTCTACATTTAGTCACATTCTATACTAATGTGACATAATCTTCTTACTTGTATACTTCTATAAACAAATAAAGACTTCATATAGTTCCGTCGGTCGCACTTCTATAAAATCACAAATACTTCGTACTTCCTTTTATGATACTTAGTACACTTCCGTTCTACAATAATGTAATAATAATATTATGTGCTTCTATAATATTATTATAAATGCAAAAAATTCATTCAAAATTTTCAGGACGTTACACCCAATTTATGAAATCTATGGGATGCAAACGTGACATTGCTAACCCGATCGAAATAATCAACTCCTCGCAATTTATGAAATGGAAACATACCTCATACGACAGACCCCATTCGTAGTCTGTGGCATAGCATATGTATGAGCCTGCAAAGACTAGCTCTGATAAAAACTACCCCAAGTACTACCCCCCTAATATCCACCTCGTGATAACATCGCACCCTGATAAGAAAAGGAAAATGGTGCAGTATAAAGTGGTCTAGGGGTTGCCATCGAAGGTAAAGGCTGAGTAGGATTCCGAGAACCACTAGGAGCCGAAAAGCCCTAAGAACAATGCGACTGAATGTGACCCCTACTACCATACCTACGGCATACGATCATATGGCAGGAAGTCTAAACGTGCCCCTCCTCACTACAAATTGCCCATGAGATGAAGAAGAAAAAGTGTCCCAAGACCTTTTCCTATCACTACTACTACCAATGTTAGAACCACCTCCATGGTTGCCACTACCACTATAGCCACCCCGATTCACAGAACTCGTTCCAGAGTCTAGAACCATCTAACTCTATGATTTCCCCCAAAGGCTTCAAAGAACGAGTACCCTCAATACGTTGCTTAACGAGTATACCCTCTTCAACCTTCATGGTGGCGCTCACACAATGCTTGTATGACTTGTGTAAGCTCAAAGCCACCGGAATACGAATAGAAGGACATAAAACCTTCTCGAACCGCTGACATTGATGTTTCTCAGTAGCGACAAGCTCCAGTGCATACCTTGAAAGGCTCATAAATGCCCCTTGATATTGCTAAACCATCGTGCCTTTCTGCACTCAATTCACAAACTCCTCCCATTTTCTTTCCCATTCCATGTCCAAAAAGAAATCCTCCAAAAATATTTCCCATAATGCAGCCCAAGTCATGTCCTTTAGTCTTAGAAGTTCCTCTTGTCCTTTCCATCATTTTCTGGGTTCACCCCTTAAATAGAATGGTATTGTTGCCTTCCTAATATTGTCATCCGTCATTTGGAGTAACTTAAAAATTTGTTCAACCCTCGTCAACCACTGCTCAGCCTCTATTGGCTCAGCATCTCCCTTGAAAATAGGAAGATCCATCATATAGAAATACCTCAGAGCCGCTGAAGTCCGTGTATGATCACTTCCACCGGCACCTCTTTCCATCCAATTAAAAGTCACTTTCATGGCCCTAAACATGTTAGAGGATCCCACATGCTCAACTCCCGGCTGGTGGTCGAGCACATGGTAGATTATAACGTTGAGGTTCGAGAACTTTTTCTTCATAGTCATCCTCATTCTCCTCCACTATATCTTCCAAAGGGGGAATGCCTTCTTCTTCCCTCAATTCAACCTCAATCTCCTCCCGCATACGAGCACGTGTATGTGTACGCATAGGCAACACCTCTTCTTCAACACATCCTCCCATTCGACCACCCCTTCCTTAGGTTCCTCATCCACCTCTTCATAGTCCGGGACCACTACCATCTTCCATTCTTACATTATATCACAACAAATAAAATTCATTAGAAAAACTATAACATGCTAGTAAAAATCAAACTCCCACGTGTTAACCAAACAAATCCCAACCACCAAATATAAATATGCATTTTAGTCTCATCCTGGCCACAGTTCCTACCCACAAGTTACCTAGGTTTACATAACTTGGTTAGCTCTGATACCAACCTAACAAGCTCTGAATTCTTGTCACAAACCCAGGGTTGTGAGCTATTAAAGTAACAAAAGAAAACAAAGAAAATAATAACCATAATAACCAAAAGAAATCAAAATATTACTACGTCGTCCTTGCCAACATACATCCATAATCATAAACAAAGCTTGATTTCATATACATCATGTCCATAATATAGTGATCCATAGCTAACATATACAATAGCATTTACTAAATAACTACGCTTGTGTATACACGATCAAGCTAAGTACTCAGTCAAAATAAATAAATGTTATACATAAAAGAGGCCCAATACATGTACAATATACCCTAGTAATGACCTCTATAAAATATAACAAAAATATGATATCTCTTCCCTCAATAGCCTAAGCCTACTTGCTATAGTCCTTCGTCCCTGTACAATTATAATAACATTGTATAGAAAGAAATTAAAATATATGGTCAAATTTCTACGATTTTAATTTTTCTATGATATGAATGTATATGAAATGTTATGCGATATGCCACATGAATGCTCGAACCATGTCCAAACGCCATTTTCATAAACATTTTACAAAATTCATATTGTCAAAATCCATACTTTTCCAAAATCCATATTTTTAGCATACTCATAATTTCCTCATTATCCATATTTCTCATATAAGATGCTCATTCTGAGCTTTTAATTCCAATTTCCTCATTTTCCAATCTTATTTGCTTATTCTACGCCCACATAAATTTCTCATGCTAAAACCAAAAGGACTCGATAAAAGTGGGACTAGTATCTTTATTTCGGCTCTCGCCAGGACTACCATATCCTTATACCATATGAAATAGTACGAGTGGCGCACGAACCTTGATTCATAGGACCAACTCCGAGAATGCCAGGTCACTCACAAAATTTTAATTTTCATTGGTAAATTTTGGCCTAATCCCGAAAAGAAATAGAAAAGACTCAATTCAACCCACGAATGCTCATGCCTTTTCTATCCTGAAAATATCCACATTTTTCCTTCTGAAACCATATCTCATGAATCATGATCATGTATGTATAAAATGCTCGAATAATGTCAATATGTGCATGATAACATAATGAATCAATACCATGTCACATATGCAATAGAGTATGCTATATACGAATGTGCATAATTTAAATGTGCTCTACCGTAGGCCTTTTCTTAAATTTTATTAAATGCTCGTATGATTTTATAAATAGAATTCCACTATTTAGAAACATAATTTCCCATATCAATCCATATATCTCCTTTTCAATCCATAATTTTCATACCATGATTTCAAACCATAATTTTACAAAATAACATACATAAACACATCACATTAACCCTCATATTCATAGTAGAACTATGAATTTGTCATACCTGAATATCCTAGAAAATGCATCCCGAAGAGTTCCCAAGCAAACCCTCAAATCCGTCCCTAATTGGCCTACCGATTTGATCTATGTATACAACTTGGATTCGTTTGAACCTAGCCAAGAAAATGATTCCAACAAAGTAAGGAGCAAGAATCAACTATTTATTTCAATGTGCAATCAAGGCACAAAAACCAAGAAAATCAAACGAGAAAGACAAAAGACAAGACTTACCTCAAAATGTAGGCCTCGCACTAAGGATCTCAAATATATAATTTTTATCGACAAAAGATCACCCAAGATAGATCAAACGAGAGAAAAGGATTGAAGCTTATATATCACTATCACCCTCTCTTTCTCCCTATATGTCACTTTTTAATTAGAAAAGTGAGGAAAAAGATGAGTCAACTTGGGTTACATAAAGTAAATAGACCCCACTCATAAGACTGATGGTGTACCGATACCCTAAGATGGTGTACATGTACTCTCTGGGTATCCCCGTACTCCGTTTCTATGTAATGGTTTTTAGAAAACCTTAGACATTTTTAGGGCTTTGTATACCGGTACCCTGAGATCGTGCACCGGTAGACCCTTGTATACCAGTATAAAAAAAAATTGTGCAATGGCACTCAAATACAAACTCCACAATTTTGACTCCAAACACACTTTTCAATACCATACACTATGCCACAACTTCACACATCTCAAGGCCACTTCTTTGCTATGCAACTTTGCACAAAACATCATGCTATATCTATGACATAATATGTTATAATAATATTATAATGCAATTTATAATATTATTTATAAAGCTAAAAATTTACCCAAAATTTTCTGGGACGTTACAGTTTAACCATTTCACCAAAGGACTTTCATGTTGTTTTTCTAGATTGAGAATCAAAAGACAGTTTTCAAGCCTAAATCACAGAGTAACCTACTTTCTTTATCCGTTGTTTTTCATGCATTTAGCCTTCCATGAACTGTAGTTAGTGTTCAAGTCCTGATTGGTTCTTGTTTTTCTTATGGAACAGACAACCGATGTGGACACACTAAGTGATACAGAAAAAAGGAAAAAGGAAATTAAGGAGAAGCTGGAAGTTTTAAATGCAAAGAAGCACGACTTAGTGCAAGTGCTCAAACAGGTAAGTTTTCATTTCTCTTTCCCAAATCCTCTGAAGAAAAGGTTCGGGTATTTTAAAAGTCTTCTCTTTCCCACTTAATTGATTACTGTCTGTTTATTTTTATTTTGCAGATTTTGAATGCGGAAGAAGAGTTGAAGAGGCGAAATTCAACACAGGACATGGGTATGCGCCAGGCCATTCCACTTCAAGTGGATGTTACAAATGATTCGGGGTCATTGTCTAGGCTTACCACTCCCAGTTTGAATTCTGATGGAAACCTCGCCACTGATAGAGAAAGAGGTGAAGCTGATGACACCTCACACCATAATCCACTCTCACGCCATTTGGTTCAAACTAGCAGTGTATCACCGTCTTCCGATCCTCTTCATAGAAGACCGGCCTTTAGTGTGGTAATATATATACTGTCATTTCGTTATTCACTCTTTTTCTTGACATGAGATTGCCCCTGACTTTGGAGTTCATTATATGTTGTTAGTTTGTAATCTGACAAAATATTGTAGGATTTAGAGTTCTAGGAAATAACTGAGAATCACAAGATCAAGTTAGGATTTGTTCGAGTTTCTAATGTATTTTGCCAGACGTGTCCCTATACTTTCTCACTATTATTTCGATATCCTGCTTGACTTGAGGACTACATCAGCTTCTTTTCTTCTTTTCCGTAAGCATAGCCCCTTTTGTAGATTTTATGATACGTAATTCCTTTTTAAAATGGTTGGTTGATGTTGGTAGGAGAGCTAACCTAGTTAAAGATGTATCCTTTAGATTATCCGCTATTCTGACTGGCTAATGAATGTTTGTTTTGCCCATTTGATTAGGGACGTCTCTATACTGCATAGTACAACCATCTTATGTGAGTGGTCTTGCGAAATATGCTAATGTGAAAAATCAAAGAATGCAAAATAAAGAACATAGAGATTTGTTGCCCCAGTTCGCCAATGCGACTATATTTGGAAGCGTCCACTTCAAAATTGTTTTCACTTATATGAGATAGAGTTACAATTACAGGAAAATATGTATTTATACTAGGAGGGCATCCCTAAATAAATAAATATGTAAACTGCTAAAACTACCCTCCCAAGAAATTCGCCTCAGTCGCATAGGCCCCAAACCCCACCTTCAGGCAGGGGGCAACCCCCCACGACCCCCACCAACTCAGCGTGGCTGTGGGGACTGTTGTGGAGTCAGGCTCCACCATCCCAACAAGTGGTGGTGTATTTTGGAAGAACGCTGGGTAAAAAAAATGCGGCTGAGCAGTATTTCAAGAATGCATAATCCGGTTTGTTTAATAGTATAGGAACACAATATAATCCCTGGTTACTACGCTTGTGTTTTCCAAATCCACCTAAATTGTTTGATGGTTGCGAGTTACTAAACTTTGTGATCCAATGTAGTAACAAAAAGACATTTATTGTAGAAGTGTATCTTCTGAAGATCAAATGTCAAAGATGAATATTCGTTTTTCTCTTGGTTGGGGATTGATGGGACCATGAACCACAGTCAATTAGGATTATGAATAACCTTTGATCAAACTAATAGCTTGGTTCCACGTTGGTGGCTTTTAGTTACATCTTATAATTGAAAAGGTATAATTTCTTGATGAAGGTAAAAAAATATTCTTTTTATTAGTACTTGTTAAGGGTATCGGCAACTTGAAAGTATGCAGTTCCTACAAACTATTACCCACTTTTGATAACAATTTAAATAAATTAGGTTTGTAAGTGCTATGAATTCGGTTTTCAGCAGATACAACACATTATAAATTTCAAATTGCTATCCTCATTCTTAAAATTAAGAACTGTTTTATCAATAATCTGAGCTGTTAATTCAGTGATAAGCACTCTGTTAGCTTATTACTAACTAAAATTTTTATTGTAGGTTCCCCATCCTCGAGGGAGCTTAGGTGGCGTTGGCAGTCCATCACGCTTTGCTCCTGTAGGCCACCCCACAAATCTCACGACAGCTGTCTCTACATCTGGAACAAGTTACATTGCATCTTCTCCTTCCCCTGCTGCATCAGGTGGCACCTCAACATTTAGGGATAGTAGACAGCCAAGTCCCTGGAATTAAATGGGGAATTTAGACTTCAACCCTTGATCTAACAGGCTCTTCTCGACTGAGCCCCTAAAACTTGTCTATTTGAATCCGCGAACATCGTTGTCATGTTTAGCTATTCCGTTTTGCTTGATATTTTCTCATGTTTTGCCTTTTTTGTTCTAACGCAAATATTATCTGTAAATGTGTTTGAAGAAATGAGATATTAGCTGGCCAAAAAATAGAAAACTAGCCTCCTGTTGTTAGTTGCGTTTTGATAGAAAATATTACTGATTGAATAGAATATATAAATGCAAATATGCAATGATATGGAACCATAAAGTTATCTCTTGCTTGATGTGCTCAACATACTCTTATGGTTTTATATGCTTGTCTTTTTCTTTCATACTTTTTTCAGCAACTTCTCTTGCAGATCGAAGAAATAAAAGACTATATTATGATACTAGCAGAAAAACAGATGACTATTCTATCCATACACAGATGTATTGCTCTAGTTATGGTTCTGTAATTCATGGCCTTATTAAAAGTTGAAGAGGAGAGTTGTAACTAATTAATTTAGCTTTTCACATGTAAGTATTACCACATCTCTATAGCTTTTCCTTCTATGGATCATCCTTCATTTTCCATTTCAAAGTTTTAAGTCTAGTTTTATGCCAAACAAGCACAGCTAGTGATTTGCTAAAAAGGGCTATAGCACTCCCCATAAATGTACAATTTTTAGTTTAAAAAATTATCATATACTATGGTTTAAGCATTCCCTAATAATTTTTCAATCTCCTATAATAATTTATATGACTCATATATGATGCCAAAGATAAACAAAAATAAAAGAAGTAAGCCTTTATTATGCAAGCTTGAAATATTTGCCGCCTCCATGCCATAAAGTATAATATTTGAGTTCGTTCTATATGAATCATTCATTGAACTCATTATTATCATTAAATTTTCCAGCACTGTTGAGTACATGTTACCCATGCCTTGAGCCCTTGACTGACTTCAAAATATTACTGAATAGAAATGATTTTTGATATTTTCAACCATGGTGAAATAATTAGGCATGCAAATGGGAAACGTGTCGAGTGGATCATTTATAAATTTGGGTTGGACTCATTAGAGTTGGTTTATTTATAAGATGGATCCGAGCTACGACTAATGACTTGGATCGTTGACAAACCCTAGTTGAATTTTGAGATAAGCGATGATCAATCAAGTAAAGTTTGGACTTTGAGTAATTTTTTGCAACAAAAGTTATACGTATAGCTCTCTTTATAATTAATTATGTGGCAGATATACATATCCATTCATCTTTAGAGACAGAAAACATCTATGATAGCATTTCAGATTTACAAACATTGCAAATGCAGATCATTTACAAACATTGCAAATGCAGATCATTCTTGTGGCAGTTGCAACTGAGTTTTTGTTTCTACACCATTTAGTTTTGTCTTGGTCCAAAATTTTCCTTTTTTACGTGGTATTTTCTCCGTAGGGTTCCATTTTATTTAAGTACTACCCACTTGTTGATTCTATGCCTTATTCAGCTTTAAAAATGATATGATTCTTGGTTAGCTCATACTTTAATCCTTCGCATTAGTTTAACACCTCATTTCTACACCAAACAATAACTAACTTTTTGCAGATTAAAATTTTTTGAATCAATCCAGCTTAAATCTTGCTATTTTATAAGCTAAAACATCAAATAAACTAAGATTCATAATTACACAACAAAATGTTGTACAGACAAACATAGATATAAAAATCCGCTAATAGATGGAATTAAATTGTACTCCTCCGATAAAAAATAATTGGTATAATTTCTAAATTGGGATGTCCAAATAGTTGGGCATTCCTATTATATGATATACGATCGTTACAATATAAAATTGATTACCATTATTATCCTTCTTAATTGCTAGGGATAAAATCAATTAAAAGTTAATAAGAGAGACTTGGTTATTTGTCTTTAATTACAAATTAAATTTGAAATTGATCAAAACTATTTGTCGAGTAAAATTATCCTGTTATTGGATGGATGAAATAATTAGTAAAATACTACATCGTGGAAACAATCTGTAAGAATGAGATCGAGAGTAAGAATTGGGAACGAATAGTATTTTCTTTACGAAGAATTTGGTGAACTAGGTAAAATGTAGACTTTTTTTTACCAAAATATTGCTCTTTGGGAGAGTAATTCCAAGCTAGTGCTCTTTTGAAAATATTTCCCTTTCTAGCTTATTTATTTACAAAATAATCACACTTCAAAATCATTCCAAAAAATTCATCACATTTGATGTAATTTTTTACAGTTTCCATTATCTTTTTTGTTTATTGCTTTTTTGTGATTTTTTTTATCTCGAATGAAATTATAAACATATTCAATAACGCATTTTCATAAATCACCAATCATTCCACTAGATCCGAGCATAATTAAATTGGACCATACAATTAGAAAAACAATAAAGAAAATCACAACACACACAATTGGATATGCCACCAATATGGATCATAATAAAATTATATCATACAAATCGTAAATATAATAGTTGATTTATTGTTTGGCCACAAGAATAAACGAATGAAAAAAAAAGTGAAGAAGAGAAGATTTAGGTTACTTGCTCTCAACTTTGATTAAAAAGCAGAAATAATTTTAAAGGGTGGATAATTTGACAGAGGAGAATTACTTGTTCTCAATGTATAGATGATAAGATTTTGGCCATGGGGATAATTACGCCGAGGATCTAAAATTGGTCGATCTTCCTTTTTTATCCGAAGTCAGGAATGAATTTTCGAAATAAAGTATCTTATACTCCAGAGGATACCTAGAAATACGGATGAAAATATTTACCTTAAAAATACTTATCTGTACTTACTTAAGTATCGTAGTCTATGCACTTAACCCTTTGGCTTAACATAATTATTGTTAAAAATATTTACATAATTTCATGGATGAAACTAGAATTTTTTATTGAGGGTGAACAAAATTTAAATAAAATCATACGAGACATACATTTACACCATATTTTCGGATAAAATCTCTCAAACAATTTTGATTAATTCTAAGATTATCTGGCAAGCTGAATATTTTTCCAAATAACACTTTATAATTAGGCCTAGCCATTTAAATTGGTAATTTCTATAAGAATTACATATCTAATCTACAAATGTACAATAAACTAAATACCTGCATACTAAATACAATTATATAAACAAATATGCATACAGGGAGATAAAGAGAGGTATTGCCATAAAGAAAAGACGGGAGAATAAAAAAAAATTTCCCACCCTTGCTTAAGTTTTATTATAAATTATTTATTCCGTACCATAAATATAATTTTTTTTTTTGTATATTTCAATATATATTGGGTGAAAAAAATATAATTTCTTAATTTAAGTAAAAAAAAATGAATAGACATATTTTAATGGATGTAAGGAAATATTAAATATAGACAAACTTAAAAGTTAAGTGTGATGACTTTGGTGAATGATTTTAAAGAATGTGATAATTTTGTAAATTATAAAAATCTAAAATGGAGAATTTTCAAAAGACCGTTACTTTGGGAATTACTTTCTCGAAGATCAATATTGTAGAAAACTCCGCAAAACCTATGCTAATTGCTAACCAATAAAGTCAACTAAAATCTACAAACTCTCTCTCTCTCTCTCTCTCTCTCTCTCTCTATATATATATATATATATACACACACACATATATATCTTTCTCTACCTTGTCCACCGCCCCCGGCGCATGTTAGACCAAACCCCAACTACGCCCCACGCCACACACCCAAAACCCAAAATGAGGCCCACAAACACCACCTTACCACCACCACAAAACCCCACCTCACCACCTAAAACCACCACCACCACCTCCGCCGTGGCCCACCGGCGCACTTTAGCAGCAGACCCTGCCACGTCATCAACAAAGAAAAAGCACCCAATTTCTTCTACCCTTTTCAGAAAAGATTCAGATCCCAGTGCCCACTCCATTGTTAAGCCCTTCTCAAAGCTATACTCAAGTCATCAAAACGCAGCCGTTTCATCTAAAAAAGCCCTAAATTTTATATCTAAATCGCAAATTGAAACCAGTTTTGAAGCTAAACCCATTTCTGTTTCTGAAATTCAGGATAAACCCATGTCTAAATTAAGCCACCAAAATGCTGCCGTTTCATCAAAAGCCCCAACTTTTCTCAGTAAATCCCAAATTGAAACCAGTTTTCATCCTAAACCCGTTTCTGCCTCTGAAATTCAAGACAAACCCATGTCTAAATTAAGCCATCAGAGTAGAAAACCCACTGTTGAGATTGAACCCAATCGTCAAAACGCCGTTGTTTCCTCTAAACCCTCGATTTTTCTCCGTAAAAATCCTCAAATTGAAACCATTTTTGAAGCTAAACCTATTTCTGTTTCAGCAATCGCTGACAAACCCATGTCTCAATTAGGCCATCAGAGGAGAAAAACCACTCTAGAGGTTGAAAAACAGAAACTCAGAGCGTCAATTACTGGGGTTTTCGACAAATCTTTGACAAAAATCGACAAATCCCATGATTTCAAGGTTGAATTTTTGAGTGAAAACAAAGGTAATGGTATGTCGCCAATTCTACTAAAAGCTTGAGTTGTTAGTATGGTGAACTTTTAATTGTTCATATTGTTCTCCAATACTCATGGTTCATGTCGCCTACAGTTCGGACTCGCACTTACTTTTTTGTTTTTCCTTATTATTATTCTTGTTATTACTATCATTCATGTTCAACATGTTTTGAAATTGATATTAGTACTGTTTAAAGTTATAACTTGACAGTGTTATGCACATCTCTATTGTAACTTGTGGGTTGTGGGTCGTGCACGTCCCATTAGAATCAACTTTTTTAGAAACATGGATAAGATTGCGTATATCAAACACTTATATGCAAGAGTTGCTTTATTCTTGTTACAAGTAGTTTTTAAAATTAAAGGGTTGTAGTGGACCTGCAGAGAATCGATAACCTAGGCTGTAACACCATGTTAAGTCACCAAGTTAACTAAAAGCTCGAATTGTGAGTATGGGCAAAATTTTTATTATTTATGTTATTTTGAACAGGTGAATCGAAGAAATTGAAAAAGAAAGAGAGGGTTAAAGGGGAAACAATTGTTTCTCTATCAAAGAGCCAAGATAGTGGATTGAAGGTAGCTCATAGAGGCGAAGGGGGTGAAGTGAAGAGGCCATATTTTTCGTTGGCGGTGGCAGGCGGCAGAAGGAGATCATTCTGCAACTCCCAAGCTGAGCTGGCAGATTTTTTGAGCTGCAATGGTGTGAGAATTGTGTCTGTGGATATGCCGCCTCTTATGCAGATTCATGCTGTGGATTGTGCTAGAAAGACTTGTGATAGCTTGGAGAAGTTCACTTCTAAGACCCTTGCTTTCACTCTCAAAAAGGTAATAATTTTGTTAAAAATGTTTCAGCTCATTTTTTTTATTTAAAAGTTTACATGCTAATAATTCGAGTGGTTGTGTTACAATTTGCTTGTTCTTTTTAGTTGTACCGCATTTTTAAGTAATGGAATTTATTTTCAC
>MKEJ01011394.1:0-10162 GCA_001753735.1 Embelia ribes
GATTAGCTTATACATATATCTATAAGCAGATTATATATGTATTTACTGATGCAAGACTCTAATGTGAATATTGTATATAGTTGCATAGTATCGCCCTACAGTGGTGATTAGACATAGTAGTGATGATGATAATATAGAAACATTTTAATATCTTTATTTTTTTTTCTTTTTATTTATTTCTTTTTTTTTAATTAGCGATCCCTGGGTCACGGATTTCGGAGTGCGACAGATTGGTATCAGAGTTAACCGAGTTGTGTAAACCTTGATAGTTTACGGGTAGGAGGTTGGCAGGGCCGAGAATGTAGTTATGCTTAGAAATTATTTGCATAGTACTAATTTATTTCGTGACTTAATGTGTGATAGCTTTTTTTTGTTGATGACTAGCATCACATTATAATTATCTCCTTTCTTTAGTTGTTATGGGGACAGGGTGTAGAAGTCGAGGTGGAGGGTGACGAGGAGGAAGAGGAGTAAATACTTGTAGTTGAAGTGGTAGAATGAGGGTTCTTGATGCGGAGGAGACGTCACCTATGCACACTTGTACACAAACAATGGTGGATGTGAGGGAAAAAGAGAACATTCCCGAATGGAAGAAACGCTGGAAGAGGAAAACATGGAGGAAAATGAGGGCAAGGGTCATTTACCTCACACTCAAATTCCCCCGCGTGCTCATCCTCAACGGGAGGAGGAGAGGCTTCGAGTGATGGAAGAGATTCTCATACATATGACGGGGAGTTCGTGGGGAGAAGGTGGCAAGACTTGAGCCTCGACAGTTTGGAAACATTTTAGGAGGATGGATCCCCCTATCTATAAAGGGGATCCGGAACCAATCGTGGTGGAAGAATGGTTAGAAGATGTGGAGCACATTTTTAAGTCACTCCAGATAGTAGAAGACAATCTTAGAATTGCAACGGTACCATTCTATCTATGGGGTGAGGTGGCAAAGTGGTGGAAAGGTCAAAAGGAGATTTTTAGTGGAAGTAATCTCACTTACACTACTTTCATGGATATGTTCCTGGAATAATTCTTTCCTAATATGCATCGCAAAAGAAAGAGAGATGAGTTTGTGAGCCTTGTTCAAGGAAATATAGATGGTAAGCGTACCAAATTAAATTTTCCATTTTGTTGTGGTATGTACTAGAGCTAGTTTCGATAGAGAAACTACAAATTAGGCAGTTTGAGCAAGGTTTACATCCCTTGATACAAACTCATGCATGGCAAATATTTATGAGACGAATTGGTTTACATCCCCATGGGGTATCCCCACACTCCTAGTGTGCCGGCTTCCAGTGTGCTCTGATTCCACTTCTTTCTTCTCATTAGCCTGGTATAACGATACATTAATTTGGTGTACCGGTATATAACAGAGTACTGTTATACTACTTTGGTGTGATAGCTTCAGTGTACTCTTGACTAGAATATCCTTTATCACTAATTTGGTGTAATGGTACACACTTCTAGTGTACAGGTACACTTCTATCCAGAACAACATTTCTACACTAACAACCAATCAATAAAAAATTTCTACCAGGGCATTGCCCCACACCTCGCAAGGGGTGACTTCCAATTGACTCTTGCAACCTGACCGGGCAGGTTGAACCCTGCAGTTATAGCGGCAAACACTACTATCACAACATATAATACATATTAATAATATTTATCATGCTATATAAAATTATTAAATTACGAAATATTTTCTCTGAATTTCCGAGACATTATAAAATGGGCCTTAAAAAATTCTATAGTTTAACTTAATAAGCTGCTAACTTAGAAAGAGCAAGTCAAGCGTAGGCTTTTTCTTGACTTTTATTGTTTCATGGATTTTTCATTTGCCTTTATACTTGTTGTAATATTATACTTTTTGGTTTATACAAGAAAGAAAAGAAATAATTTCCTATTATAGATGTTCAAAGTGAAAGTAGGAAGAAAGTATCGTATTGTTGTTATAAGGTATAAATTTATCCTATAAATCATTTCATTCTATGTTATTATGATCTTTTTTTTTGCAATTATTTGTATTCGATATGTATATCAAAGTATAAGATATAAGGTTATATTTTTCAAAGTAAATAGTCAGGCTTTAGAACAAAATTTTATCAAGAATTAGTTTATATTGTGCTCAGTAGAGAGTGCATATTATTGGAAACACGTGATTTTATATCATTTAAGAATAAAGCAAGATAGATAAAATATACACTAATGGGTTTCTTTCTTAATTGCGCTTAAATTTTTAATTTGGTATGAGTTCCATATGTGAATATATGATGGTCTCTTGTGTATACGTGTGGGGTTGTCTACTTATTAATGTGTAATCTCCTCCAACAAGTGGTGTATGAGCCAAAGGCTGATGATCCTATATGAAACTTTACATGCAGTGGCATTTATGATTGTATGAAAAAGCACAGAGTCATGGGCGTAAACGTGGTAAGGCGGGTGAATGTACCGTTGGAGATATGGTGAATCATTTAAAGTTACCACCTGAGTCATGGTCGCAAGGATGAAAAGGTGATAGGAAAACCATCAGAGTCATGTGGCAAGATATCAAAGTTATGAAATTGATGTAGTATGGTTGGAGAGTAGAAATTTGAAATTAAGGGAGAGTTCAATATGGTCACATGCTGGTGGAGTTTTTTTTGGCATGGTTGATACCACATAACTTAGGAATAAATAAAAAAATACTTAACATATACTAATCAACTTACCTTATCGGATTAACCTTTTAGATGAGTATAAGTTCTAAAAGTTGTTTGTTGGCCTCTTGTGCACATATGTGGATTTTGCCATTAATGCGTAATCTCTCCAACAACCAGAAACAAATATCGGTGAGCAAAATAATCGTGTTTCTTGCATCGTTTATAGGCTACAGTAGAGGCATGTGATGGTAATTAGAAGCACTTATTTTAGTCAATACACTATGGAAAATCTGACTTTTTAACTACCATGAGTTGCAACCCTAATAAAGAGAAGGTTGAAGTTTTATTTAAGGATAGTCAAATGATATAAGATATCTCTAATCTGAAAGTATGTCTTTTTCATACAATGCAATAAGAATTGAAAGATCAATTATTAAAAAAAAAACTTTTGGTTGTGTAGCAACTCATGTTAATGTCATAGAACTTTTAAAAAAAGGTCTGTCGTACTCTTATTTGTTGATTAATAGAGTAGAGCATAAAGTTAGACAATTTATTATTAATAAAATACAAATGGATGGAAATAATTATGAATTACAAATTGATAGTGATGACTATAAAGTAAAATTATTCATGCAATTTTCTCAAACACTTCAAAATTCAATAAGGTGAAAATAAATTAGAGATGAACATGAATATAATCATAATTTTTCTATCGGGGGCATAATATTTTCTAAATGCTTTTTTTCAAAAGTAAATTTTTTATTATTATCACTCTTTCTATTATCTTTTAAAGAATTTTAATGTATTAGAATTGCATTCATTTCCTCGACAATGAGTATATTTACTCGGTAAATATAAATTTTACTTTAGTCTTTACAAGCTAGCTCTGCAATGTAATTTTAAAACAATCATACATGTTTATGCAGATATATTCTTAATTATGTAATTATATTTTATTAAAAAAAATAACACATACATTACACGTATTCAGCCTGTATTCAATTAAAAGGTCCAATGGCCTTTCAAAAAAATTAAAAATTAAAAGGTCAAATGCCTCAGCTGCTGGCTCTTAAACGGCTATAGAAATGTGTAATAATTGATCTATTTCCAAATTGTCCGATCATAAGTCGATTATGAGTTACATATTTTTGTGGTCACAAGATATTTTATGTTATGATCCGTGTGAATCCATATATTAAAATATTATTTATTTTGAACAAAGTTATTCGTGCGATTTTGAAATTTACTAGCAAGGAAAGTCATTATGTAATTTTTCCAGAACGATCACGTTACTTCCACACGGATTTAAAACATGCTATATTAAGTAAATTCAAGGTATTACTTGTATTACACATATCCATCTTCGAGTCTAGCGAGGTGGGTCTAATGGTTGTCCCCCTCGACATGGTGGTAGCCCGCCCTCCAGCAAAACAATTGGCCAACATGCTAGCTTGTTAACATCTCATCACCATTCACTAACATCCGTCGATATATACCCGCCCACGCACAACCATGTGCTACATTTCAATCCATTAGAAGCAAATAAAGTCCGAGTCGCTTGTTCCACAAAGTGATTGTTTTTTTATTGTTTTTTCCGTTTTCGAAATGCCAATTGCCCAAAGACAAAATATTATTTTTAAAAAAATATGCAGGTGTTCTTAAGCAACTCGCCGTTGAGTTTGACACGTACAAGAACGAGAACGAGGATGACGATAATCACATAGCAATCGTCACAAATGACATAGAAAAACCAGCGGCATTGGCGAGCCTTAACGACTATGGCATCAATCTCAAGAGCGGAAGAGAAATTACTTTCAGGATTGACTATGACGGGTGGACAAAGAAAATGCAAATCTACGGGGCATACCGCAACGAACCCCTAGTGAACCTCCTAAACCACACCATAGAACTGCAAAAGGTCGTCCCCAGCTTGGTATACGCGGGCTTTACGGCTTCGACTGGTACCCTCAAAGAGAGCCACCAAGTCCTCTCGTGGAACTTCACGACGATTGAGTTACCAAAACAATCACTAGACAAAAAGAAGAATGTTACGTTGATAAGTGTTACGACTTCTTTAGTGGGGTTTCTTATGATTATTGCGGTTATCACGCCATTTGTGCTAAAAGCGCGTAAGAAATATAAAGAGTCGCTTGCAAGAAAATGCGATATTGAGTCTCGAATAGAGTTGTCAAATGGCCCTAAATTGTTTGCTTATAGGAATCTTTCGAGGGCGACTCATAACTTTAGCAAAGATTATTTATTGGGATCCGGGGGATTCGGAAGCGTTTATAAAGGCATCATGCCCGATCGTACGACTATCGCCGTCAAGAAGATTTCATCAACATCGAAACAAGGTGTGTTAAAGTTTGTATTTCAAGTTATTGTTATCAAATTTTTTCGAATCATTTCCATTATTATTCACATATTTTCCCCAACACTTTCCGTTAGCAATTTTTTCCGACTAATATATATTTGGACAATCTATTTGTTGCTTTTAATTAACAATTTTTTTCCTAATTATAGGTGAGAAGGAGTACTTAGCGGAAATCTGCACCATCGGGCGCTTGAGGCACAAAAATTTGGTGCAACTACAAGGGTGGTGCCACGATCACAACCAACTCCTCCTCGTATACGAGTACATGCCCAATGGTAGCCTCGATTGCTACATTGGAAAAGATAAATTCCTCGATTGGGCAACTAGGTACAACATATTATTGGGCTTAGCGTCGGCTCTAGTTTATCTCCATGAAGAATGTGGCAACGTCATCGTTCATAGGGACGTGAAACCAAACAATGTTATGCTAGACTCACAATACACCGCACACCTAGGCGATTTTGGGCTTGCTAGGCTGCTTCAGAATGAGGCGATGCATACGACTATGATCGCAGGTACACCAGGGTATCTGGCTCCGGAGGTGAGCTTTTCTGGGAGGGCCACTACGGAATCAGATGTCTACAGCTTTGGGATGGTCGTTTTAGAAGTCATATGCGGTAGGAGATCGAACGCAATGATGGAAAAGTTTAGTATTGTGGAATGCGTGTGGAACTCGTACGAGAAAGGTGAATTGTTTGATTGCGTTGATAAATTGCTCAAGGGGAAGTACGACGAAGAGCAAGTGAGGAGAACATTGATCATTGGGCTCGCATGTTTACATCCTGATTATTCATTTAGGCCAAAGATGAGAAAAGTGGTTCAAATATTTTTGAACATGGACGAGCCTCTAATGGCCTTGCCAAAAACACGACCACGTGCAGTGAACTTGTTGTTTAACTCGTCTTCATCTTCATTTACAATGATAGATTTCGAATCGAACACTACAGCTAGTGAAGTTGGTAAAGAGAGTTCGTCCGAAGTAACAACAATTACAAATGGTTTGTAGAAAACTTCTTACGAGTTTTGGGATGATAATACATTCTCATGTAACACCATTGTTTATCGACAATCACATTCTTATATAAGTAAATTATTATTGTGAAAAGGACCAAATATTTCATTTTTCTTAAAACTCCAAACCAAATCTGTCATATTTTTAACTTTTAAGGACTACAAATGGTTTAACTTTGGGGCCAAATAGAATTTGTCTCAAAGTATAGGAATGACTCGTGTAATTGACCCAAAAGTTAATATACAAAATTTCTTTAATGCAGCCTTAGGTTTCAAACTTATGTAATCAATATCTATTTGCATTCAATGTAATTTAATTTTTTCAAATGGTTGGTCAATTTTTTTCCATATTTGATTATAATTGCCCACAAAATCTGAGAATGATTACTAATCTCGTAAAGAAGTGAACCTCTTCCTGTTAGTTATGATGTGGTTGGGTTGGTTACAATTTTAAATAAATATATGAAAAATAAACTCGATACATTCACTTAAAATTTTTTAATTTATTAAAGCTTAAATAAAAAATTTAAGCTGAGAAACCAAACTCTATTTAATTTTTAAGCAAATAAGCTAAAAAACTGACTTATAAATTATAACCAAACAAGTCCTATGTATAACTACGGGACAATTAGCACAAATCTTGATTTTGTATATATCTCATTGTTCTTTATAATATACTAGAGTGCAGTCCGCGTGATTCATGAGTTACATGTACCATATTTTTTTTTATGTGTCATATTAATTTTAATTAGTTTATTAATTAGTTCTGATCATTTATTTTTTATATAACATCTTTTTGTATTTTTTCTTCTTACTTTTAGTGATTTATAAAATATAGATTGTTATGATGTATAATATGACAATATTTTAACCAAAAAAATAATGTTTATTTAGGTTAATTTAGGCATGTAAAAATCTCATTATGAAAAATAATTTTAAAAAATTAATATTGATTGGGATAAAATTTTAAAATTTTATGGAGAATCTTAGATTGGTAGATTTAATTTATAAAAATATTTATTTATTAATAGTCTTTTAATTATTAAATATAATTTTAGTAATTTTCATCATGATAATTTTTTTTATAGTTATGCAGATATATATATATACAAATTTTGGGGTTATGCATAATCTTATATGAAATTCAAATTTACTAATTTATATTAAGGTAAGTTGATATATATGTATATCAGTTAAATAATTTATATTATGGTAAGTTGATATATATGTATATAATTTTAATAATTTATATTATAGTAATATTTAAAGTTTTAAATCCTAATTTCATGTGACATATACAATTTAAAATTTTTTATTATGGATCGGACACATATTAAAATGGACAAGATGAGTAATTCTCACCGTATTGTCCAAACACTAAAAATCCATCAGCACAAAGTCCCAACCTCATGTTGCACAGCTCCGCTTTGAAATGTGGATAAGTTATATGAAAATGTTTCCATGCCTTCGAGTCAGATGGATGATTCATGACACACGCTTTCGACTAATGGCGTTCATGCTATCTCATGTAACTAGTCGTCGCCTCCGAATGATATAACCTTTGCAACCGTGGTGATAGTGGGAAATAATACATTTTTTTTTTGCATGGTTCGCTTTTATTCCTGCGAGAAGCTTCAACCTTCTTAGGCTTATATCTGTTTTTCCGTATTTGTAGCTTATGAGTTTACTATCAATTTCCTAGTATATCATACAATAATTTTGGCAACAATGAATCTCCTTCGTAAGAAGTCCCATACCCTCTACTAACTTTTTGTTTTGTAGTCGTGGTGTTATTTTCAGATAATACTTCATTCAAAAACCCCGATAACTCATTATAGCATCTTTCTGGAAGATTATGTTCCCATTTAATGCTCAAGGTCCGAGACACAACTAATAATTGTGAATGTGATAAACTGGGCCACAATTCCTATTCCGCCACATATAGCATATCATATAATTATTGTGTCATCCAATCTGGGAATTTCTGCTCAAAATCTGGAATAAAGCTAGGACCCCCTACATCCATTACCATATTACGGAATGAGTTATAGGGTTCTATATCATCCAATACAAGCTCGGGCACATTAAAATGAGTCAAGGAGCCGTAATATTGTTCAAGTCCATGGCATGTATTCCTCGAAATATTTTTCTCACCGTGCAGATTCCAAACAAAATAATTCTATACAAAAATATTTTCGGCAAAGATGAACCAATACGTTCCCAACTTCTACAAATTTTCTATTTTTATATTTTTTACATGAACACTTAATTTTATTTCCATCCATAAACCGAGATTGATTATTTGCAAAATTTATGAACTCATGTATGCCACTAGTAAATTCAGAATTCAATTCTCCCATTAATACTCTTCTATACATTTATGATCTATCACTATTCATTTTTCACCTACGCATGTTTCATATAAAATTTGAAATTTTAGTAAAATTTATCATTTCTAACATTAATGAAAATGAAATTTATAAAACAAATATGTAACTAAAATCTTAATATAATTTATGTATACTTACAGTTTTGGTGCTTATAAGCGCGATTGAGCTATAATATAGAAGGAGAATAATTGTACTCGTTAGATAAATTGATTTCGCCCATCAAAATATGTGGCCAAAAGATTTAATATTGCCAGAAATTTCAATCAAAACATCTAACAATTTTCCCAAAATATGCACCACACCGTTGATTAAGCGGGTACCTGAATGCCAATTCTCAAATTTTGGTATTTTATATTTGCAGATTTTCCTCAACAAAATTGAAATTTGGGAAAATTTTGTTGGTGTTTTTGATACATATATGTTTCATTATTGGTTTATATGTGCTGTGGAAATTTTAGCATCTTGAAATGGAGCTTGGAACGGATTTTGCAATGGATTATTAAAATATTAATTTATGAAATAATTTGCTACGGATTTTGAAACTGATATTTGAAACGGATGTTAGCCTGTTCCAAATTCCATTCCAAATTTATGCGCCAATAATTCTCGTGCCGTTGCAAAACCCGTTCTTGAGTCAACATTTTGACCTGCCGTTGCAAAACCCGTTCCAATTTGGAATTGATTTGATTCTGTTGCAATTGTTCCGTTCCTAAATGCCAACATTCTTGTAGTGTAAGCTGAAAAACTGGGACTTATAAGCTGCAACCAAACAAGCCCTATATATAAATACAAGATAATTAACACAAATCTTGATTCTGTGTATATCTCATCGTTCTTCATAATTAACACAAATCTTGATATATATGTATATAATTTAAATAATTTGTATATGTATATAATTTTAATAATTTCTATTATAGTAAGTTTTAATGTTTTAAATCCTAATTTCATATGACACATGTAGTTTTAATAATTTCTATTATGGAAGTTTATTATTTGAAATCCTAACTTCATTGGACACATATCAAATAATTGTGAGGACAAATATCGCAACTAGAATAAATGTAATTGGAGGGGACAACTTTTATATGCATCAGTGGGTATATTGAGCGTTGCACGTGCCATATATAAATTTACTTATCTAATCTAATAGTATAAATTAAAATTATATAAAGAATATAAGATAATGATGAGTAATATCTTATTCTTAAAAATATCTATAGGGTTTTGGGAAGATATATGTAGAGATTAAATTTAATAATTTGAAATATTGTACAACCTTTTTTAAAAATTCAAGTATAATTCAATTCATAATTTAAAAGTCATAATTTATAATTGATGTTATTTTTCTTCAAAACAAACATGAAAAGGCCTTCTATATTTTTCATGTTGTATATATAAAAAGTCATTATTTTTATCATAACCCAAAATAGGTTTTTAGTTGATATCCTCTGCAAAACAGAAAAAAAAAAGTTAAAAATTAAAGAATTAGAGAATGTTAAAAATGTATTGTGGACTATGTAGATTATACGCATATTTGAATTAGGTGAAAATTTGAGTATTAATAAAGAGGGATAAATAATAGATAAATGAATTTATAGTGTTTAAAATGTCATTTATTTGTAATTATAACTCATGTGAGCTCTAACGTTTAAAAAGGATTTAAGCAAAAAAAAAAAAAAAAAAGGGTTTGAAAGGGGTTTTAAAAACAAAAATATATTTTTTTATTTAAAATTAAATATAAAAAATAAAAA
>MKEJ01011399.1:0-17182 GCA_001753735.1 Embelia ribes
ATATATTTTTTTTCTTATTGCATTAAATACAAATTTTTACTTTTAAACAAAAAGTTCAGAAGTATATACTTCTGGTGCCATCCAAACAAACCATAGCGTCCCTTGTTGATTAAGGAAAAACCAAATACGTATTTTGTTTGATTATTTGTTAGGCCTAATTGCATATCAATCATGTGGGACGTTATTGATTTTTAATAAATGTTTGTAATAAATGGCTCTTTCTTCTAGAAGTAATTAAGGGGGGGGAAAAACCCATCAAACCTCATGATATTAATGAAAATAATAGATAGGGAGCTGCCCTGAGAATTTCGAGACTAGTTAGACATTGCTTACGAAGGGAAATAAGAAATGAAAATGATTTTTTTTTTTTTGGTGGGGTGCATAGAAGCTTCTTTGGACTATAGTGGTGTCATTGAAAAAACCCTTTTCTTATAACTACATGGACTTGTAATAGAGGTGGAGCTGGGTGGGGGTAGGGTTGATTATAGGCTTTTTGACCTCGGAATTTTAATAGTTTTTTATTTTTTATTTTTTTTAAATCAGTGATTTCTATCGGCTTGCGCCGTCCAACTAGTCCATAGAATCCAGTTCCTCGCACCTACGATAATTCCCAATACGGACCACGGTTCAGCCTAACAAGCTATGGGGCGTAGCCTCAAGTGCGGCACATGTGAATCGAACTCCCCATCTCATGCATGAAGCCATAAGTACCGATCATTCGATCACTAGGCCAATCTTTTGGGGTTAACTGCATATTGTATTTTCATTATACAGCATACATGCAATTTTGTATTTGTAAGAGATATATATGCAGTTAACATTGGAGGAATGACAGGTACAATTTTGTATTTGTAAGAGATAGTCATGTATTATATAGTATACACGCAATTTTTAAAAAATCGTAGCATGTCATGCCATATGGGAGTAATTGCATATGGGAGTAATTGGATTTTGGAGGTAGAAATACATGACTATTATCATTGGTTGATCTAAGGGAGCCATGATTATTTTGACCTCTGTATTTTATATAAATTTGATATATAAAATTTAAAATTTTTAGTAAATTTTTAAATATATCTCTTCAAAGAAAAATGCATAGCATCTAAACATAACAGAGGATTTGCCCCCTTACTTGAAAATTTTGGATCCATGCTAAAACCAATTCTTACATATTTAGAGAGAGGTTATGTGATTGTCCAAATTCTGTTGGATTCATGGTGAAATGTATATCACATGGCAAATGATATAAACCATAGATGCCGAAGAATAACAGGAAAAATCGAAACGAATATAGTAGTTTAGATTTAGAGAGATATTTTAAAAAATGCTACTGCAAGAACCTTTTGTCATGTTAGGTAATTATTTAATCTTCAATATATAACAAACTAGAATAACGTTTGAGTGAACGTGATTTGATCCATTCTCATATGTGAATCCAATGATTGGATTCTTATTTTTGTATTTAAAAAATACAAGCAACATAGCCTAGTTTTGTTTTGTTTTGTTTTTTTCCAAAACTTACAGTGTAACAATTCTATTTAGTGTATAATGAGATAGGATAATTTTGGTCAAAGTCGAACTATTTTGTGCCTCTAGATGCTTAATATATTCCTTCATGGGAGTTTTTATCAATTCTAGTTTCTGTTTGATGCAAGTTTTAAATTTGAAATTAATGATTTATATGTAATCCTTATGAAGAAAATATATAACTATTAATGGGGCAAATAGGGCTCAAAACCAAAATTTATGGTATTTACACTAAATTATAGTATTTAGGGTATTTAAAATACCCCATAATTAATTTATTCCTCCTACAATATATTATAAAAACCGATATCTTAGAGTATAACCGAAATGCACATAATTTATTCCTCGTTAACAAATCATTATTTTTGCACTTATATTTCTAGAGCAATAGCTATGTATTTAGTTTCGTTCCAATATATCATAGGGTATTAAAAATAAATCATTTCTCCTAATTAAAAAGGTTGCACCTTTTTTTATCACAACACTTATCATTACTAGATGTGTGTGTACAAAAGTTATTGCTCTCGAAAACTAAACTTTTAGAAATACTGGTGCCAACGACTGGTCAAATGATTTAATATTTATCAATTTAAATACCATACATGACTTTATTCTCTGAAACTCATTATTCTTTAATTATTAAATACAACAATTCCCTAAACATAAATTCAGTTTATGAGGTCGATCGGTTTAACGGTTTGGATCAATGAATATTCCACAATTTTTTTTTATTTTTTTTTATCTTTGTATATCATAAATTCTGATCAGTCATATGGTTACCATGTTAGCAGCATTGTACCTGGCGCTCAAAAATTTTGCATGTGGCACTAATTTCCCTAATTTTTTTTTATTAATCAATTGATGAATTTTAAATTGATGTAATTATACTTCTCTTTAAACTAGGTGCCGCCCCTCTACATGGGTTTTAACAATTAAGCACACAAACTCCTAGTGTCACTTAATTAGTTTTGAAGCAACAGTAAATTATACTATGTGTTAGGGGCATATCCCGATGGAGGCTAAACTTGTATAAAAAATAAATAAAATAAAAAATATGCTAAGATTAAAATATTGAGTAAATTTTTTCAAAATTTGGGAAGTATTTATCTGTCACAAGTATGTCGTACATCTTAATGTTTATGTGGGCGGGGGGTAGGTGGTTGTATCGAGGATTAATCTAGATATAAGTAATTTAAGAACACCACGTGGTTCTTAATGTTACATGGTTCTTAGTGTGTCCCTCTTCTCATCTTAGGTTTAACGTGCATTGTTAGTATTTTTAAGTTTTTTTAATAAATTATCATCATTCAAGTTATTAATTGATGATTTTAGATTTGTGATAATGAGTATCGTAAGCAAACTTGTGGAATCGTGGGATGTTTTGAAATTAAACTCATATTCACACGTTTAAGTTGTATATTAAGCATTACACATATCAAAACAAAGCCTAAGATGAGTGGGCATATTGAAAAACTATGCATAAAAAATAGGTTTCTCAAATTAGAACCAGAGATTACTATGAATCATTTAAAGTAAAAACGTGTGTATCTCGAGTATAAGCAGAATACTCAAATTGATTGCTTACTGCAATAACGACACTACGACGACCCGATGACACCGTCATTTGTATTCATTATCGATTATTAAATTCTCATAATTTTTACCAAATTAAAATATTCCTCTTAGAGGCCAAGTTGCTCGAATTTCCAAGTGACTAGATGAACATATCAAGTGCAGAGGTGATACATGCATTCCACTCTACCAAGTAATGTAAACCCCAATTTCATTGCTCTTTTATCTCTCCTAGATTACTATTATAACCCTAGAATCTCACAAAACATGTATACATAGGTATTGCATTTTACGATGATCCAAAAATTCATAGTAATCTACTAAGAGCTACTCAAAATTATCAATATTCAGAAATCGATTAAAATTTCTTGGGTGTACATGCTGGTAATGGTGTTGTCAAACATTTTTTTTTTTTTTTCAATCATGTTCATCATTTTAATTAGCATAAACTCCAATCGTTAATTAAATGATTCTAGTGATAAGAGTAACTAATTTTTATATTCATGTAGCATAGCCTTCTAACCCACGTCATATATATCTTTTTTATTATTATATTTTATCATTCAAAATGAGAAGTCAACCCCACTTTATTATATATAAGGGTAATGGCCTAAATTGCAAAGTCAAATAGTTAACCGCCCATCCACTAAATTGCAAAATGGATGGTGTAAATGTAGCAGTTTTGTAAATGTCAAAGTGCAGTAGGTGGGTAGAAAATAAAAAAAAGAATTTACAGGTATTGAAAATATTTTATGAGGATATCCATTTTTCATGAGACATCTATAAGATATCCTGACTCGAACTTATGATCTCTTATTTATGAAGATAAGTTCTGGCCCACTAGGCTACTCCTAATGCTATGTTATGATATTTCTAAGAAAATATTTATTACTTAATGTTATGAATTTATGTGATAGTAGTCATATTAATTTTTTTTTATGATATTGTTTAATATAATTATATTAAAAATTAAAATATTATTATTTAATAATAACCCTTTCAACTCCGGTCGGATCATTGAATCTTGAACCCTTGCCTTCATCAGTTCAATAACCGATCCGGTTTTGAAAACCTTGTGATACAGTGACATTTTGAAACCTCCAAGAATATTAAAAAAAAAAAAAAANNTTTTTTTCTTTTTTGCAAATGAATTGCCCCGCGTCTCCATCGAATATAATTAAATTTGCACCAAAAATAAGATTAATGGTGATTTAGTATATTTTTAGGTACGTTTACGTAGAAAAATTGAATGACACGTCGGGTAGAAGCTTTTTTTCCCGTTAAAATTACGAAGTCAATGAGATGAGTTGTGGGCAAAGTTTAATTAAATCCTAAATTGGAAAGTCAACGTTCCATTGCTAATTTTTCTCACATACTAATATATAGAGAGAGCTTATCCATACCAATGGAAATTGTGACAAAGTCAACGACAATATTTGCTTGGCACCACATATATGGGAGCTCACCCACAATATTTTCATTTTATTATTTTTTCATTTTATTACACTAATTAGGAGTGTCTCATGAATTTAATTTCTAATATGATGTCTAGCTGCATATATCAACTAAAGTCCATATTTTGACATTGGGTAATTCTTGTGTATTATCACGGTTTACAAGTTAAGTTCCACATTGCATATATAGTTTATATAAGCTGTTGTGTTTGAATTAATCGTAATTTTACTTACATAATAATTTCTTCAAATTTTCTTTCGGAGTATTGGTTGCAATTTCTAATGAGACTGAGCTCGGGATTGGTTAGTCTCTTTTTTCCTTTCCTAAAAATTTCACTTTTATTGGTTTCCAATAATAAAATATATATTATGATGAATAGATATGTTTCATCGGTCAATATTTACTAGTGCGGTAAAGTGCGACTCCGCTCAGTGTATATGATACATGGAGAGATGTGATCCATCAATCACATCATTTACAATTGCAAAATAATATTTTTGAAGCTAACATTTAGCACGTCTAAATACGTTTATAAAATTGACTAAAATGCTAACTGGATTATAATAATTATATGCTGATATAAATAAACTTCATTATGTTGGTGAATAATTTTTGGCCGACGTGGATTAAGTTACTTAGTCCAATCCCTAAAAAGAAAAAGATTAACAATGAAACTTAAATGTGTCTGGCATGTAGCCGTTTATGCTCTACCATAACTCTCACCCATGTTCAACACTATAATAACGGCCATCAAATAAAGTATTTTAATTTGAGATGTGTATAAATATATTTAATGCGTTTACAAAATAGTAATTTATATGTAGCAATATCAGAAGAACAGTTCCTTTTTGTTGTTGAACCAATTTGACCAGAGAATATGGAGAGTGAGAGTGAGAGAAATTAGAACACGAGACCACATGGAAATGACCTTTTAAATTGGTAATGTGTTAGTAGTCAAATTTTCATTTGAATTGATGTAAGGAATAGTAATCTTCTTTTTTTTGGGATGTATTAATGTTAGTTGCTATATATACCAAATTTTCATGTGCAATGGATCATATAAGAGAATCATTTGTTGTGCTTTTGACCAACTAAATACTACATTTAATTTGTTCATTTTCTTCTATCCTCATCTAGAAAAATATTAGGTTTGAACTAATGTTATACATCTAAAAATTGATTCAAAAAGCAATTTTCATATTTGTGGGATAAATTCTTTTTGATATGTATGCAGTGCGTAAGTTTTGCCCCTGCTTTAGTACTTCTCGTAATAATATTTCTGTTGTTGTAAAGTTTCGTTTGTTCTCTTTCTGGCTCCAATAATACTTAGCAAATGTTTAATTGAAAATTATCGGAAATAATCACTTCCTTTTTCTTCTAAATTTTTTGGAAATAAAAAAAAAATGATTAGACGAACTCCTATGGTAAGTTTTTAGTAAATATTCTACTCAGTCCTAATTCCACATAATAAGCATGGATCGTGCAGTTTTATAAGCGCATAAGTATTTTTTTTATCTTCTAATTGTAAACAAATTTAACCAAGTTAATTATATAACTCACTAATAGCACTTGAAAATAGAATCTCCTTCTTGACAGCCAGAAAACTAAATAAATAAATAAATGAAAATAAAAATAAATCAGTTTGGTGACATGAAAAAATTAATTCCCAAAATAGAAATAGCTAGAAGACAAAATTCAATAGCATTGTAGAGCCGTTGACAATGATATTGACGTTGAAATATTTTTTTTGGAAGGTATTGATGTTGAAATATACGGTTCATAGAACTATGGATTTGTACTTGACAACTGGCAATAGTTGGAGGACAAGCGCTATATTCAATTGTTCAAATTTTTACTATAATGTTATTATTATATTTTTAAAATATATAAATTATAAAAATGTGAGCCATTAAATTTAGATCATGTTTCAAAATCGATTGGCAATATGCTATTGTTCACTCGAAGGGTCTGTAGTTGGAGATATAAGTTGTGGGAAAAAGAGTGCCGCGCACTCTTGTGCATGCTCTAAGGGTCAATATTTTTTTTAGCCACAAAAATAAAATTTTGTAAATAAAATTATAAAATTATTTTCAAAATTTTTTATCATAAAATTTTATTTTTGTTATTAAAAATTACTCCTCACCGTTGCACCACTTGTTCTTCCTAAGTTGTGAGTAGAATTTAGAAATTTTGTCCAAATTTGGAAATCTTTGGCTAAATGAAATTTTCTTTGTCAAACATGTCGCACTTTCCTGAACAAGGGGCCCTCTTTCACAAAATGTTATAACGTCTTTCTGGATACTAATTATCACACCCAAAAAAAAAAAATTCACTATTTTATACAAGCATTTAGCCCGAATATGAAGAAAAATGTTAAAATGTAAAAATTAACAATATCACAATTCTATTATGCCTGTTTAGTCATTCAACTATGTCAACTATTAGCAAGATCTAGCTAAAAATTTACACACGACGGAGCCAATAATTGAAAATGGTGGCCCAATCATTCATATAAATTATCATCAGGACTGAAAATTTACTTGGTAGCTAAAGCGACATAAAAAATTTTACACTAAGGCGTGTGATATTTACCTTATTTTTTAAAATTATTAAATATTGAATCCACAAACTTTTGGATCAATCCCTGCTGAAAATTAACTGTATTTGTGTCTGTAACTTATTAATAGTACCATATTTCTTGTAGATTTCTAGTCCAATCAACTATCCCATTTCAATTGTGAAACATGTAAAAATTTCAATTAAAAAATCTCGAAGATTATCATATGCTAGTAATACTATGTTTTATACAAAGATTTTGATGATTTAATTAAAAATAAATTTATAAGGGCCCACACAATAATCAATCTAGTTGCTCCAAAATCTCACATGTATACCTGCACCAAATAGAAGATACAAGATCATGAAGGCCCAAGAACCTTTATTTTGATGGGCCCAGTCAGCCAATAAATTAATGGACCCCTTACCTTCATATAGAAGTTCAACAGGATACGAAAGANNTGTCAATACATATATGATAGTATGTAAATAAATCCTACATAGTCTAAAATCTCTATCCTTCACATTATTTGATTTGGGAAAATTTGCCAAAATATGCTCATCTTATCGAGTCTCACCAAAAATATGCTCACGTTAACAGAAAACTGAGAGAAGAAAATTATGACTTTTTAAAGTTTCCAAAAATGTTTTTGATAAGGTGAGCATTTTATTTACAATCTGGGCCACTATTGAGTTGTTTTTGCAAAGTTTCCTTTGATTAGTCATTGGAAATTCATTCGTTTTGTTGTTTTTGACAAATAAAATATTTAACATAGTTCTTATTTTCAATTTTCATTGAGAGGTCTAAGGCCAACCTGAGGTGCCTTTTGATCCGGACTTCTCTAAACATTTAGTGTGTGCGAAGTCGCTTTAAAAATGCTTTCAAAAATTAATTCTATTTTTCTAACATTAATTACTAAAATAGTTTGAACAATTATTATATTCCATAAACAAGTCTACTTTCATCTTTTTGCATCGAAAGAATCACTTTACCTAATATCACGTTACTTTTAACTACAGTTTTTAAAAATTATATATTAAATAATAAGTTAGCAGTTTACACCCGCTTTTGACATTCTGACTTCGGAGAAGAGTTTTAAGTAAGAGATTTAAACCTAAGTTTAATATGTACTTTGGTACTTAATTATATATATTTTTTATATTTGTCAAATCGAAAGCTAGAAATAGAAGATGACAGCCCACTTCCTTGGCCCACTTAAAAGATAAGAGGTGTTACAATAGGCCCACAAAGGATAAGTGACATATGTAAGTCCCCTTCGTATTTATTACAACTTCGGAAAAACTTGAATTATGACAACTCAAACTCCGTACGCGTGTAATCATCAGTGACAACTTGAATTAAGCTTTAAATAGCCACTAAAATGAGTGAAATTTTCCTCTCTTTTGTATTTTTTATGCGCAATAGCAATCTCTTTTGATTAGTCACTAAAAATGTAAAAAGGACACGCTATAGCAGGATCGTCATAGTTGTGGTATTTTTCTTCGAAATTGGGACAATTATAGTTAAGAACTTAAAAGAAAATCTTATTCTTAGTATATAAGATCAAGCTGAATTTAAGATGAGGCTCGGATATGGAACCAAAGGTTTGCTAAGTGGCATTGGTCCGTTAGATGTACTAAATTTCAGGTAAAACTATATTATACATGTAGTAAAATCCCATTATAGTTTAGAAGGAAAAAAAAGGAACTATAATCTCTCTTTCGTTTTAGTTTCCCATTTTCGATTCATAATCTGCCCCTACTAAATTGTCATTACTTGCTATAAGTAAATGTGGCTTGCAATTGTTGTGGGGCCGATATCACCAGTTTGGCTTAGATTATTCACGTGAATGAAATCAGATGGTTATGTGTGCTTATATGGAGTTTTTGAGAGAGGGTAGGCCAATTGCCTATGATATATATAGGTTGGGGACCTAAAAATCAATGCATATATGGACCATTAACTAGCTGTTATAAGCTGACTTAGGTTGTTGAATTAACGGGCCGACTCATCCTTAGCTAGTCAACCTTTCTTGGAACATCCTAATCTCTTTCGGTAAAGCTAATGGTTTGTATCTATTCACGATAGAAATGCAAAAAACAAAAATAAAAGAAGATTAATAATATATATAATAATAAAAGTATCATGATTTTCTGAAAAATCTAATGATTTCAATAGCTTGCCGGAGGGCTAGGGATTGAACTTGAAGTTCGCATTTTTTGAAAATATCGTGTCATGGTCCTAAAGTTTGGAACTAGAACTTAGAGAGGTTTAGATCAATCTCACAATCGCTATAGATCAATTTTAAATCGACCATTTATACTTAAATGTTCATTTCTATCAAAAAGTACATGAAAGTGGCGACCTTTTCATTCCTGGAAGGAAGACGTATCTTAGTTTTGCACATTTAATTTTGTATCCACCCTAGTTTTCAGTATTTCACATGAAATCTCATACGGTTAAGACAGTAAATGGGGCTAAAATGAATTTAAGTTTCTAACAAATAACAATTCTGATAGATGCATACAAATATGACCTCATGTTGAAACAAAAGTATTCATATACTTGAGGAGATGGTGTTCATCTGATTTTAATTACACACAAAATTCAGGTAAAGAATAAAAATAGAAAACAAAATTGTGACTTCTCAATCGCTACAACTACAACATGATACTTTTCGTTGATCCCCCTGTAAAAGAATGCTGCCAACCTTGGCAGAAGAATGTGAAAAATATAAATGAAAGACTCGATAACGATAATCCCCGCCAATCCGAGCATGTATATTTTACACCTCTGGACTCGAAAAATATGACTTCAGCGGGAATGTGACACACATATATATAAATAACTAAAAAATGGAAAAACAAATTTAAAAAGATTTACAACCGGTAATGTTTAAGAAACTACATATATCTGCTTGAAATTCCTTGGCCTCATTCATCTAAAAAATGGAAGGCCGGATTCTCAAGCAATTCTGTTGCAGGCTCGACATCTGAAAAATCCTTCTCTTGGAGGGTTTTCGACAGATCATCAACAGAAAAAGGAATGCTGCATTCAGAAAATGGATCAGCAGGAAAAAAAAAAGTCATTCTAAATATTAAGTGGTATACAAGCAAAAATATATGGTTGAGTGAACAAAATACAACTGGATGAAAAGTAAAATGGCAACTGGCATTGCCGTTGGGTGGACGTCAAAAATCTTTACGTGCCAACTGATTATTGGAAACATTTAGATTGCTGTTTAATAAACACATTCATGCAGGCCCCAGATTGGGTACTTTCTTTTCTTGCAAAATTTACAGGATAGCATCTCAAGAGGAGAAAAGCATTTGGACAGCTAAGCGTAGATGATAAGGGCACAAAGAGATATTAATATAAATAAATAAGCGCATCATGACCGTGACAAGACCACATCTTACCTGGAATTGTCATCCAACAAAAAGGAATTACTGGCAGCATTGCTGGAGTCTTCAGTCATCAATATCCTCATGCTAGAAATGACCTGTACAAAAATATCATGAATAAGAGAATATAAATCTTGAAAAAAAGAAAAAGAATCGAACTTTTTCACCATAAAAAAATTCTTACATCTGGTGATACACTTCGAGTATTGTAATTGTCATCCCAGTACAAGGTGCATATTCTATAAAGCTGCTGGACGCTCAATATCTGAAGAAAACAAGATGACGAGGCAAAATGAGCATAAGCATTTTGTAGAAGCTAAAATAAAGAAGTAACATATTTTTTCATTTAAAAGGGGTTCTATGACCTCCAACAGGTACTTGAAAGTAAATGCAGCAATGAATAACAAGTCTCATCACAATCAGCTAGCTTTTTCCCATAAATTCAGTGTTCCTTTTATTTGAAAAGAGACCTTTTTTAAACCCTACCCAACATATATTATTTTATATTCACACACATTTCATTCACCTTGTAAGATGAAAAAGACAGTGAGAAAAACTTACAGGGCACAAATCATTTGTAATCTCATCATAAGAAATTCTGTACTTCTGATGTATAACCTGTACACAAGAAACTCACAGTGAAGTCCTTCAAAAGAAGTAAGAGAAAAAAAACCAATTGTAACAATTTAGCTATTGAGGAATGTAATCAAAAGTACAATACATGAGTAGCACCACACAATGTACAGCCAGAAAAAAAAGACTATTCAAATTGCTGTTGAAAAGTAAGAAAGAAAATTTATTACAGAAGCAGTCCAAGAAACACAAAGTCAATCTCCAACATGCATTTTGCGCAAAGAACTTGGATACAAAAGGAAGCAGGAATTGACCAGTTCAAGTAACGAAAGGAGGATAACATGTTTCTATTGAAGCGAGTTTAATTTAGCCTAAAAGTTGTAAATGTAGATCAGCAACGTACAATAGAAAGATGAACAATGCAGAAAAGAAGTTCCAAGATCCAGTATGCATAGATAGACATGGCCATTCTTAGGTAAGTATAAATACAACACTTAAAGTACCACTGGAAAAAGATATCTTGTTGACCTCTAACCTTACAATGAAATTCCACGCGCTAGACAAGTATACAAGGAACAAAATAAGCTACACATTAATGCATAGTAGCAAATTTTCAAAGAGAAAATCATACCAAGAATCCAACAGCTTGTCTTATGTGCTTGAGTTCATCCCATGCTGCCCCTGCATACTGTCATCCAAAGAAGTATCCATTTTAGGCAAATGTTGACATATGAACAAATTTTCAGAGGAAAATTTTAACAATTTTCCCAAGAGCCAGAAAAAACTGATGCACTTTATGCCACAAAAGCATATTTACAACTCAGACGGAATTCTATGAAGGAATTCACCTCTTCTTTTGCTTGAGCGCACCAAAGTTCCAACTCAGCCAGTCCAGCTTTGACATATTCCCCATTACTGAATGTACAACACTCACGACGAAGCAAAAGACTGAAATTCAAGAACAAAATCAGATCAAATCAAACATTTGCACTGCAGAAAAACAATATCATGTGCCAGAAAGGAAAAAATACCTGTTGAAGAGTTGCACATTAATATAAGAGAAAGTTTGGGTGAAGATCTTCTGAACAAGAACGGGAGGCACCTGGAACCCAGAAACAAATCAGCATTTCATCTTTCTTTACAAAAGAAATATATAGCAAAATGCCGGCAAGGGTACATACAAAGTTTTCTTTCAGTGTACAGAGAAGGCCATTGAGACACTCAATAATGCACAGCCAGTGATTCGCTGGAGAATCTTTACCAAAGGATCGCCCAGATCTTAGGCCTTTTGATGTTCTTGGCGCCTGGTATTTCAATTTTAGTATTATAAATGAACTCACAAGTACAAACCATAGTTAATCCTTAGTTGTTTGAATGTATAGCAACAGACTGAGTACCAAACAATGTGCATGGTAAAGGCAGGTGGAGAGGCCAATTTTATTTAGACTATAAAATGAATGATTTCTATTACCCATGTTTTTTGAACTAATCAATATGAAATTATCTGTCATTTGACATTATGATTTGCAGAATGTGAATTCTTTTGAGTAGGCAGAGAATACCTAGAGGCTCAATTATCATCTCTACAGGATTAAATCCACAGTTATTGTGAAATAAAATTAAAATAAAAAAGATTACCCATTGGTTTCTTGGACACCACCTGCCAAAGCTAAATGCCTAACTGCTTAGAGATAATTTATTTACGTTTAAGTGAACCTAGCGAAGATGTGCTAGTCTTTTTGCAGACGCATATTGAATATACACATACCTGAATGCACAATGATATAAATGATGCCAAGTCCTTCTTCAAGTTATCACGAATAATACCATATATTTTCTCCACATATGCCGTAAGTTGTTGTTTGAAAAGCAGAGCTGGGTATTTAGCCTCCACTTGACGCACCATGTCAAGAGCAGGTGCAGCAAGATGTGCAGAAGATGCTGATCGGAATCCCTAACAACAAAAATCAAATTCCTTGAGCATATGTACATTTAACTCAAAAGCTTTGAGATACTATTTCACAGTAATAATTTGACCTCATAAAAGGCACAGAAAATTCCTAATTTCCATTACCATAGCCATTCTCCCAAAGAGGGAAGTAGGATTGGGTGGTTTTTTATGTGGGGTTACACCAGGTGCACCACCAGCTTTCAAAGTTCTTTGGAGCAGGAACAAAAGACAAGAAGTATTTGATAACCAGTAAGCCATATGATCACTGTTGTCTTGATTCTGCAATAAGGTACAATTCGGTCATGCTTAAAGTTTTAGAATAAAAAGAAAACCTATCATAACAGATAACGAATGGCACGTATACACAAGCGGTATGATTTTTAACTCTGTAGACAAAACAACAGAGGCTGCCACAACATCAAAATTCCAAAAATAAGGATAATGGAAGATGTAATATGCAAATATGGAAAGCATGGACAAAAGTAGATTAAAACAGATTTGCAATCCACAGGGATGGGAAAAACAATAGTACAATAATCTACCTTGTCACATACAAGACGAAGTGTAAGTTACAATAATCTTCACATTTAGAAACTAAAGAATTTCAAAATTGTGATCCACTCACCTCAATGGCCGAGCCAATCATCTGAATGAGCCGATCAAACACACTAGTCCTTTCAGCCTCAAAAGATTTCCAATGAACAAGGCATTTGTAAATGGTAAATGCTGCAACAGGCTTTCCTTGGCTAAAACCGATATCCTTCGCAACGCAGTTGATAAGAGTGTCAACATTTTCCTGCAGCAAATTTTAATCCCAAAAATTTTAGCCCAAAGATTTAAAGCCAGTTAATAAAGAGTGCATGAGGAACCATAGGGGCAAGGAGAGAAACTACTAATGAAGTTGTATCAAAACATACATGTTGACGCTCAATCAAGGATCTTCTAAACTTGCTATCAAATTCTGTTCCATATTTCTTCACTGGGGCACTTTGTGATTCCTGCAGAAATGAATTATGTAAATGACCGACAAGGGGAAAAATCCCAATAATGAAATAAAATTGTAGAAATTATATACAACGTAGGCCCAAAAGAATGCTGTTATAAAAGGTTGAAGAGAAAAAGTACATTTACTGTATTCTCTTCAATCACATGGAGACCGTTCTCCAAACTCTGCATGATAAAAACCACAGAAAATTAACGACACAAGGCGGAAAGACGTATAGAGAAAGGGGAAAAGGTCTTAATAATTTTTGCATTTACCTTAGACACAGGACTTTGTGTATGTTCTGGCACTGGTCTAACAGTTGAACTTATTAAGGCTTGCTGTCGAAGAATTTGATTTTCAGATTCCATATCAGAAACTTTTTCTTGAAGCCTGAAATTAGAACATACAATATATAGCAACCTATTAGTCGACTGATCGGATGGCCATGAAAAACAAAGATCATCATAACAATCAATACAAAATAAACCACAACGGCATACTGTCTCAACCTTTGCATAGAAGTTTTTAGTTGAATTATCTTCGACTCTGCCTCCATAGCTTGCTTCAACCTCTCCTCACAAAGTTTGTTCGTCTCTTCATACTTTTTCTCTGTTTCGTCAATTTTCTTCTCTAAAGAATTAACCAAGGCCTTCATGGAATCATGAGAAAGCAACAAATTTAAAACCGCAAAGCATTGGTTGCTTACACCCAAAACTAAACAATCTCTTATATAATACATGCCAAATCTATAACGATCTAATGACATTGCGTGGACCACTTTACCTTGAGTTTCTCATTTTCAGAATTAAGTTTGTTGACAACTTCATGGTCGAAAACTGGGACCTCCTGTATGACAGGAATTTTCTCAACTGCAATTTTGGCTGCCTCACGTTCCTTCTGAAGTACCTCTTTGGTTTCCTTAAACTTCAGTTGTATCTCTTGTAAAGCAGACTGTAATTTTGTGTTTTCTTGAGTTTTTGCTTCTTCCATGTCAGCCTACAAAAACAAGATAACGAAAGAAGTTTAAATCATAAAGAAATTTAAAACAATGTTCCGTGGAATGGCCATTTCATGAAGCAGAAAGCATAAATATTTTAGATGGCACTCGCAATTTGCTTTCCCCGATGAACCGGGTCAGAGCTTTCCAGTAAAAAATAAAAGATCTTATTTCTCTGACAACTCTTAACGAACTAACTTTAAACTGCACTTCGCCCACCACTTGAAACAGTAACAGCTACCAATTTATTATGTCAAAGAGATTTTGGACAGCCACCGAAACCTCAGGAAGTGCATCAGCCATAACCTGCGAAAATCCAGTTCCTAAGAGACCATGCATCATGAAGCTTGGATGCAATTTTAAGTATCAATTTCCCAACTCTCTACTGGCTTCGATTTGAAAGTTTTTGAAGGCAGGAAGTTCTATGTTTTTTCATTTACATCAAACAGAGGACATCACTGAATCTACCAAATCTTGTCAAAAAGCCTACTTTATCAAAAGGACAAATATCCTTGATTTTGAGATCCTTTTATGACCAGAATACATCCAAGAAGCCCAATTACAGTCTCCAGAGAGTTACATCAACTGAAGAGTCCCATGCGTTATAAGAAAATATAAAAAATTAACAGAAACCAGAGTAACAGGCTATAATTTCACATACCCTAATGCGCTTCTCCAGCTGTAACCGCCATGTCAATTCTTCAACTTGCTTCTCAAGCTTATTTTTGGCAGCTTGAAGTGCGCCAGTTTCCCTTGCAGCCTATAGTTCAGGACCAAAATGGAATAAATTCTGTGATTTGAAATACAAAATGCAAGGAAAAGAAAAGCTGATTTGCCTCATAGGAACAAAAAAAAATTTGAAAACAAGATCAAGTTAGAGAATAGGGGAAAATGAAACTTCACCATCTTAAGCTTCCGCAGTTCTTTGCGAGCCACTTTTCCTCTCCACGCACATTGTGTGGTGATTGCAGCTTTCTTTAACTTCTTATATTGCAAGTGTGCTAAGTATTTGCGACAATGGCTCTGGAGTTCAGAAATAAAGTCATATCCAATTTTCAACATTAAGAAAAGTGCATTTCAAAAGCACAACATCGAAGTGCATACTTGATCTAGAATGAATTCGTGACACACAAGAAAGGAAAAAAAAGTGTATTCCGATGGCAGAAATTCTACACTAGAATTATCAGGTGATAGCTCACATGTCAATGATACAACAACAAACTTGAAATATGCATCAATCCTCATGATTTTTATATGTAAAAGGACCTGGATAATAATTGCAGCTCTTGTCCATTTACGGAAGCGTAGATTATTACGTGCAGCCATCCCACGCATACCAGTTTGAATGGAAATAGCAGAGGAATATTCTTCTTTGTAAGCTTTCCTAGCAAGATGCATTCTAAAATCTCTTTGAATTCTCAAACAAGAAGCTTCTCTCCTCATTTTGTCATAAATGTCTCGAGCAAGCTGCCCTGTAATTAGCACAAAAGAAACAGATGTTAATTCAGCCCTCATTAGATAGGAAAATTTTATGCTAGCGAAAAACTCAAAAGTTAACAGTGTAAGAACCTCTGCAGATGGATTGAAGCCGTAATGCAGCTGAGCGAAGCAAGAAAAAACTTTTACGAGCCATGTGAGAGCGTATTTTCCTCTGTATAATGCTAGCTGATCTTCCTAAAACCTCTATTCGACGGGCATCCAGTTCAGCCATCTGCCCAGCCCTCAAGAACACCTTCGTCTTACCAATCTGAAAAATAATAACAAAGCAAATACTAAAAAATGTAACACTTTACAAGTTCTCTTAGTCTTGAAAGAAGAAACAATGAGATTTATTGGCTTATGTCACAAAACATGTCCTGTTCATGCAGAACGCAGTCCTTCCCTGGCTTTGGGAAAAAAAAACTTTTCATGCAAATGCATGTGCATAGATTTATTGATTTAACAAGCATTCGTGCATAATATTAGAGAAACAACATCATAGCTTTTTCTATTTCAAAGTTCACACTATAATGAATCGAGTAATCACCTGGCAGCCTTCGAGTCCAACCTTCTTTAGTAGCCTCTTGCAAACACTGACCTCATCCATACTATTACAAATCCAATATAAATCTCAGTCAACAACCGTATGATTTTTTGAAATGTACAACATTACCAGAAAAAA
>MKEJ01011399.1:17203-27215 GCA_001753735.1 Embelia ribes
TAACTCATTGGAAGCTTAAAAAGTGAACATGGTCACAAGCAAAAAAAGTTACCTCACATCCAAAACCTCGGGTGCAAGAATACCAAAACGATCTATAAATTCAAAAAATGGCTTTCTTGTAGGATACCCTGCACAACTAATCCTAATAGCCTCCATGACACCCTGAAAGATCCAAGTAACACAATGCAATGTAAAAGAAGGCCAGATAGCATTCCGACTAGTGGCCATAACAAGGGGCGAACTTCTTACCCCACATCGTAGTTGTTGTAGAACATTTTGATTTTCAAAAATAGCTGGCTTAAGAAGATTGTTTGGTTTCACACACCGGATGTAATGTGGTTCAGTTGAACTCAGAGTTTCCAATAATGATTGTAATTGTAGCTGCAACATGTACAAAGAAAACCATTTTGCGTAAAATATTGTACTAAACAAAACTATATTCAACATAAGAGTGGGGAAGAGAGAATTGTGAAAGAGGAGGGGGAAAAAAAAAAAAAAGATTTTACTAATCCTCCTGATTTTTAATGTCAATCATACCCATTTCTTGATGGCAGCACCAAACTAATAAAGACAAGAAGAGGCTGCAAAAATTCACAAATTTAAATAATTACTGCATGATCCAGAAGAACCCCCACAGAAGGAAAATAAATCCCAATTCAATTGAAGAACTATCCTAAGCCCATATAATGGAATTCGGTAAATTTTTGGCAATGGAACAAGCGAAAACCCCAAAGATAACAATTTCACTGCACAAACTATGGGTAGCTGCCCCTGAAGTGGAAATGTTAAACATGCCCATGCAATAATTTTGAACACAAAAAGCATCAAAATGATCACCGGGAAAAGGGAAATGGGAGGGTTGAACATTATAGAAAATTATAAAGGGAACTAAACCTTGATTATGCAGGGGATAAAACCACAAATAAAAAGATTTTACACTAAAACGTAGAATATCATCTCGACATGTACATGGGATGTAGCCCCCACTGTCCTACATAGCTCCGTCTGCAACGATCACCAATTCAACCAATACAAATCATCAAAAACCAATATAAAAATCCCAACAAAAATTTCAAAAAAGTGAATCAAGAAAATTAAAACCCATTAACCAAACAGACCCTAAATTGCATACCACATAGAAGCTAACCACCATTATGCGATGACTAAAACCACAAATGAACAATTTCAGGATACCATCTCAACTTTTGAAATTATTTGGTGGGCTGTCCCTAGGTAGTTCCGTCCTTGATGAACCAAACAGGCCCTAAATTGCATACCTCATGGAAGCTAATCTCGATTATGCAAGAAATAAAACCACAAATAAAAAAAAAAATTTATTCTATAAAAATAGGATATCATCTCAATATCTTCAAATGTCACTACGTAGCTACATCCGGTCTTATCACTAATTCAAAAAATTACAAATCATCAAAAACAGGGCAGGATATGTAAATATGAACTTTATGGGGTGCTGAAAGTCATAAAAAAATTATACAGAAAATTTAACACTAAAATTATAAATAAAAATTTTGACACTAGAAATTATGGCCCCTTGGCAAACTAGTCCCTGATTAAAAAGCATATAAAAATACCAGCAAAAAAGTGAATCAAGAAAATGAAAAGCCAACAACAAAGAGACCCTAAATTGCAAACCTCATGGAAGCTACAAACAGGGATAGACTCAGTGTCCCTCTCCCCTCTAGAGCACTCAACCTCAACAGGGACATTTGGAACAAAAACCCCATCCTCAGGCACCACAAGATCCTTTCTTTTCTCATCATCAAGGCAAATTAATCTAGACCCAGCTACCCCTTTACAGTACAAGAGCCTAATATCTGAGGTCACATCAAACCCTCTTCCCAGAGCTTGGATTGAGTTGGAGAGAGTGGTGTGTAGGGCTTCTGAGGATGATGGATCTTCCATGGAAGGATCTTTCATTGAGAGAGAGGACCTGTTCCAAATTGAGGTTTTGGTTTTGGTTCTTGATTTTGTTTTTGTTTTTGTTTCTTCAATTTGTTGATAAATGGAGGGGTTGGGCTTTGGACTTTGTTGGAAAATTGGCTGGCCTTTGACTGTAATTATGGAGATTTTATATATATATAAATATAAATATAAAAACGCGTTGGCTTTTGTATTGTCTTTTGACCAATCGCAGTTGACCAGTCTTTTTCATCCAAAAAAAAGATTAATTTAAGAGGAAACAAAATACTCTATTTATTCATACATAAATTAAGAGAATCAACAATTGACTCACTTAGATAATATTTTTTTTATTATTTTTTATTAAACACTTAAAATATATTATTATAATCAATTAATTGAGATAAAATTAACAAAAAAAATAAAATATTAATATTTTATTAATTTTCTAAATGAATATTTAGAAAGGAATGAAAACACTTATAAAATGATAATTATTAAAAACCAAAAGAGGGAGGGCATTATTATGGAATTTGTGCTCTTTTTATTTGGAGGAAAGAAGTGTAGTTAATTTGAACAAAAAATTGTTTTGGTTCACGATGTCTTCTTGCTACTTGTTGCCTCATTTGTCACATCATAAATCAAGCTTTTTCGTTCAATACGATGTGAGAATAATGAGACTCGAAGTAATACTTTCGGCATATATGGGTGAAATTCTATTGCTGCCTTGTATATTTCGTTTGTCTCAATTAAGAGATAGATGCAAATTGTCAAAAATTTATTATTGTGGAGCGACTTGGAGATAGATCTTATATTTATTGCTAATAAAAGAAATTTATCAAATTTTAAAATCTTAAAGAAATATGAGAACATATAAGCGCTTATGAAAGAAAATGAAAAAGATTTGGTGTTCTAGTTATTTTAAAATATTTACCGCAAAAAGAAGGGATTCGTATGAATCATCTTGAGTCTGGACCCATTTTATTAATAATAATACAAGTCGAGTTTTTCTACTACACGTATCAAATAAAGCACTCAAACCCAGATCTTCTTCATATATAGATTGAAAATATCATCGACTTTGTGGAACATGAGCTATAACTTGAATACATGGTCAATCCTCTTTCTCTTTCTGATATGGCCAGTCAGCAATTATGTTCTATTTTCTCATCACTTTTGTACATGTAATAGGTGAAGAAAAATATTTAACTCCCAATTGTTCAATAATGATAGAGTCGAATTTTTCGATTCTTTACCTCATTATTAGTCAGTTCTGTTTCTTGCTATGTCACCGCGATTGAATAAGAGTGGATAAGAGGAAATTTGGATTGACGTAAGCACGGAGATGGCTACATTTATGTGAGAAAACACTGATACATTGATAACATCAACAGAAGGAATAAGCAATAACTTTTAAGTATCCGAAAAAACCATTAAACTAGAAGCGTAAAATTATTGATTGAATTAACTTGCTCTTTTCATAGACGCGTAATCGATGAAATTATGAATGAAATTGGTATTATAAGTTCCTTTATAAGAGAGAGCATAAATTTTGTTCCAGGCCGATGCATCTCATTTATCTTTTATTGTATTTATCTCATGTATTTACTTTTATTAATTAATAATTTATTACTTTTTTTATTTTCTTTTTTAAGAACCTTTATAAATTTGCCTAATCTTATAATATGCCTCCTGAAGTTTTTTTGTTTTTTTTTTTTTTTTTACGAACTTCTACAAAATATGTCCGAAAAAAGTAGAAAAAACCAAAAGGAAATTTTGCTTCCATTTTCCAAATTGTTAAAAGTAGAAAAAATAGGACTTTCATTTATGAATGAACAAGATTTTATTATTAACCAGAAGAAGTAGAAGTGAACTAAGAGGCGACAAAAGAACATCATGCACTCATGGACTAGAAGAGGAGACCAAGAAGGAATGAACGAAATGAAATGAATTTCACCATTCATATGTTGCTCTCTGTCTCCGATCATAAAAAGGCCGTATCAAGCGAGATAGAGGACGACGGATTAACTTGGCGAGTCCGTAAGAGAATAGATTTGAGGATTCTTTAACCATAGCTTGCAGCTCAAAAAGGGTCATAATAGGCTCACTTTGCTTTTCAAGCTCCCCCACACCCTCACCAAAACCCAACTTCAATTTTTAAGTCGATATATATATGTATATAAACAGCTCTTTCTTTTCCCTGTTCTTTCTTTTATATAAAGTGATGATTTCGAGTCGAACTTGTTAGATATTTTAACATCCAATCCGTAACATATCGAATGAAACCTGAAGAAGAAGGAGAGAACAATGTGTCAAAGTCTTTCCCTTTCAAAGACCGATAACGTAATTTTTAGCGTATTGGCTACTACATCAAAATGTTTGATTTAATAATGAATATGATAGAAACATAAAAAAGTAAAATGAATATGTGTTAGTCTTTTCCTTTCAAGCCGAGCTAAGCTAGACCTTGCATTGTTTAGGCTCGGCTTGTTAGCTCAGCTTGGACTCGTTAAGTTTCAGTTTGGGTTCGGCTTGAGCTTAGCTCACTTCATATTTGTATATCTCGACTCAGCTCTTTTAGTTAAACTAGCCGAGCATGAGTCTACAAGGCTCGGATTATTTAGCAGCTTGTTAGGCTCGCATGTTTTAAAAGCCATAAATTATTAAATTCAGTTACCAAATACTTTAAAAAAGCTTAATATTAACATCATCTATCATAATATTATCATCTAATAATAACTTATCAACATATATATCAAATATTTAATACAAATTATATGTATTGAAATATGTATACTTACTTTTTAGATTTGAAATTATATATCTTTTTGTTTTAAAACTATTCAAATTAATCCGAGCCTTAATGAGTCGAGTCTAAGCCTAGTCAGGAGGTGCTCAGATTCGGCTCGTTTATTTATCGAGCCATATTTTATTGTTCATAATTGCCTCGTTTATAAATGAACGAGTCCGATCGGAGTCCTTAACGAGCCAAGCCCTAACTTGTTCATGAGCGTCTCAGTTCATTTGCATCACTAATTAAATGTTTGACTTGTATGCACTAATTAAATGTTTGACTTGTATGCAGTAACTGAAAACTCTGTTCACATGATTTGGGTTGATTTAGTAAATTTGAAGAGGGTAATAACTGTATTTTTAATTTTTAACATAATTATAAAAAAATAAATAAAAGAATCTCTCAAACATCATTATTTTGAACCGGAAATTTGAAACTTGTTGTGCGAAAAAAAATCTAAATGGAAACAAATAACCAAAAAGTAAAAACACGGCCATTGTACCGCGGCCATCAAAGAGGGAGATCATGCTTCCTCATCCAATCACGTATGAACATTCTAGCGTGGAACCGCAGAGGTGTCGAGTGTGAAGATTTTATGATGGAGACCTTTAACCATATAAATAGATGCCAATCCCATGTTTTTATTGTGTTGGATACTCGAGTGGCTACTGACAAAGCTAATCGCATTTATCTCCCAGTTCCCATTTGACTCTCGTGCTACCGCTTCTCCAAATGGTCTCTCGGGAGGAATCTGGGTTCTATGTAATGACTACAACACACATATTCATCAAGTGTGTATTGGTTATTGTATAATCACTATGGGGGTCACCCTACCAGCTATAGATCAAGCCTTTGCTCTCTCCGCCGTTTATAACTATCCCCAAGTAGCTAGCTATTCACCCCCTTGTTTGGAACTCGCGGTACAATTTCTTCACTACTCTTCACGAGCCTTGTTTACTCTTAAGAGACTTCAACGCCATTGTCAATCCCAACGAAAAACTAGGGGAATCAAATAGATTCACTATAAAACAAATACTGCATTGTTTACTAATTTCATTAGTTTCTGTAATTTTGGGGATCTTGATTTTAGGTGTCGCCTTGATCATGCCTTGACTACTCCAGACTAGCTTCGCCGATTTGCCAATGCTTCTGTCACTAATTTGACGGGTACTACCTCAGATCATCTTCCCATCTTAGTAAATCTCTTATCTGATAATGTTGCGAGTCCAAGTTAAATTTGAATACGATAACTCTTGGAGTTTGGATCGTAACTATAGGCATATTGTTCAACAAGCTTGGACCTTACTCCCCGCCAATGATCCGTTTTTAAACTATAAAACTATAACTTCTTCCCTTAACAACCATTCTCTAGACTGAATTAGGAATCATTTTAACTCTTTAAGCTCCAGTATTAGGTATGCTGAATCACACCTCCAATTATTAGAACTAAAATTGACACGAGAATCATCAATTATCTTATCTTGCTAGAAAAAACGGAACGCTATTTTAAAGAAAATGCTCATCCATCTCCGTTTGTATGGGAAACTAAGCTTAAATATGATTGGCTTCACGGTGGAGGTTTGAATACTAAAATTTTCCATCAAATGACCTCTTGTAAGCGTAGATTAAATAAAATTCAAGATATTAAAAATGAGGAGAGTCGACGGTATAACACTATTCCAGTGATGTTGAATATTTTTGCAAACCATTTTTAGGATCTTTTTTCCCGCTCTAACCCTATTCTTCCTATTTTTTTGAACCACCAAGCCCAAATTTTAAGCTCACATGAACAAAATCCCCTTAATCCAATTACAAGTTTAAAAATCAAGGAGTCATTATTTAAAATGGGTAATTTCAAAGCTCCATGGCTAGATGGTCTCACTGCGTATTTCTTCAAAAATTATCAGGATATAGTAGGAGCCTAAAATATATTATTGGTTAATAATTTCTTCGTCTACGAGAATCTGTCTCATTTCACTAATGAAATTAACCTTATTCTTATCCCTAAAAGACGGAATCATTTTAGACCTATTACTCTATGCAACACAGCCTACAAAATCATAACCTCCATTCTTGTTTCTTGTATACGACCTATTTTACAGCATATTATTTATCCATTTCAAAATAATTTCCTAAAGAATAAGTATATTGTTAATAATGCTATCATAGTTCATGAACTTTTACACTCCCTCAATCTCCATAAAGTTAAAAAAAAAAATTAGATCTATCCAAAACTCTTGATGAAGTAGAATGGTCGTTTGAAGAAGCCATCTTATATATGCAAAAATTCCCAAATCATTGGATTAATCTTATTATGAAATGTATTTCATATGCTTCCAATTAAATTTTAGTTCATGAAGTTTCTTCTCGTATCATTTTTCCAAAAAAAACAAAAAAAAGACTTAAGACAAGGAAACCCATTATTTCCATACATCTTCATCTTAATTATTGGTGTGTTTGTTCGTAATATATTTCATACGTCTACTAGTAATCTTCTAATTCCCATCCTACAAGCCATGCTATCCCAATAATTTGTATTCAATTATGATTGTTTTCTCTTCTTTAAAACTGATTCCAAATCTACCTCTACGGTTAAAAAGTATTCTAGACAGCTTTTATCAGCAATATGATCAATATACCAACTGGGACAAATCTAGTGTCATTTATTCTTCGAAACTAAATACTCAGCGATGATTAACACCCTTCATATTTTAGATATGCATAACGCTGCACCTCGTGGCTCGCTCTTAGGATTCCCTCTCTCATTTGGTTGTTCAAAGCATGCTGCCTTCTTAGATCTAGTCGTTAATTTGATGAAAAGCTGCGTACTTGGTAAAAAAAAAAAATTCCTATAATATGCCGGCTGTCTTACGCTTATCAAGTCCAATCTTTCACATCTTTCTACCCGTCATATGTCCGTTTTTTATCTTCCTTTTAAAAGCTTGCAGACCATCACAAATAAAATTAAAAAATTTCTTTGAAACTCATCGCCTGCGTCGTCTAGACAATCTCTGGTTAATTGGAAAACTGTATACCTCCCTACCAAGTTTCAAAGGACTCGGAATCTAAGATCCGACAACCTTTAATTAGGCCCTCAAACATATAGCCTACTGGAAGCTTCCAAACAATCCTGAGAGTTTATGTGCCCAGATTTTAAAATCCAAATACTGTTGGGCAAATGGCCAAAAAAATATTACAAATTTTTCAGACTTCTCAATCTTTAGTTCAATGGCTTCCTAGCATTTCCTCCTCTATAAAATGTTGGAAAGACGATTGGATCACTGATAAGCCTCTTCTCAATCTAGCCAATTCTACTTTTTGCATCAATGCAGAGGACTCTGTAATAGTTTACTTTAATGTCCCTGAAAACTGCTGGAATGTTAGCTCACTTTCTAGTCATCTCTCGGATGAGGTTGTCAATAAAATAGCTGGCACTCCTCTCTCCGATAATTTCCTTTCAGACACTCCTGCATGGGTCTACCCATCCGAACGGAGAATTTACTACTAATTCCACATACCCATATTTGCCTCATAAGTGCTACTCAGTTTCAACCCTTGGCATGCCATTGCAAAGTTGAACCTCTTTCCTCAGCATTGATTTTTCTTATGGCTTCTCTCCCACAATCGGCTCCCTGCTATAAATTTCTGGGCTAAGTGCTTAGTAATTGCTGAAGTCCTGTCTCAACCACCAAGCTTTCAAAGTATTCCCGCTACAAATAAAAAGTCCGTATCTATTCGTATAAATTGGCATCCACCTATGGTCCAGTATCGACATCTTCCAACTTAGCAGGGGTGGGAGGGGTTCTTCGCGATCGCTATGGTACATTCTTATTTGGTTTTATGAGCAATTTTGGATCACGTACTCCTGTTATGTTATGGTAGAATTTCAAGCATTGTGATGACACGCTTGGATATTCACATATTCTACTTGACTCGAATTATACTACTTTGATAAATATTTTACACAAATGGCAAGGAACATTTAATTTTGTGGTAGAAAATAATACATATTGGAAGCTAATTGTGCATCTATGCTTTGACTAAGGCCGAAATTGGTATTGTTGCTTTAGTGCTGCTTCTGTTTTATTTGTTTGGAAATTGTAGTTGGTGATGTTCGATAAATACTAAAATATCTGCTTTTTAAACTATGTTTCTGCTTTTTTATGGGTGCTTTTCGGGGTTGTTGTTTCTAAGTTGGTTCTATTTTTTTTTTTCTTGTGAATTGTAGCTTATGGTATTTGATAAAATATTAAAGCATTTGCTTTCAAATTTGCTGCTGCTTTTTTTAGAGTGCTTTTAGAAGCAATTCAATGGTTATTTTTAGAAGTTGTTTATATTTTTCTTATCATTAATTATTAAAATAATCTCAATTATATTTTACTCATTCCTAATACATATCTATTTTTATTTTTTTACAATAAAAATATGAATTTACCTAACATGTGTACTTATCAAAACAACTCTTAAATTTTTTTTACCAAACACTATGATTGATTGATTGTACTCACTTTTGAAATTAATTTTTAAAAGCAGCTTTGAGAAGTAGATTTTGATAAATACCAGCATTCCCAAACTAAGCGATAGTGATCATTTAAAATGCATAAACAATGAGTTTTATCTCTATTTTTCGCTTTTGTACTTTCGCATGATAAGAGCATTAGCATCAAATTGCCTTAACAAATTTTCTAAAATGTAGAAACAATGAGTTTTATCTCTATTTTACAAAATCTATATTTCTTACACTCTGCATCATATTATTTATCTTATTCCCCACTGTATAAAATAATATTTTCATTTATTTAACCATTCCACATTTAAAATCCCACACATAACAATACATTGAACTATGAAATATTTTTTTTAAATTATGTATTAATAAAAAATATATTATTTCTTAGCTTTAAATTTATAATTTTAATTTTATTTTATTTGTTAATTCATTATATAAATAAAAAATATAAAAAAAAATTAAGCAAGTGAAGAAAATGGGGAGAAATAATAGGATAAAAGAAAAATATAAATAAAAGGAATCCTACAAAATTCATTTTATAAATAATAGAAATATAAATAGAATAACTTAATACAAAAGTACTATTTCTTAGCATTAAACATTAATTTTTTATAATATAAAACTTAAATTTATTTTTAATAAATAAATAGTTTAAATATTAAAAACTAAATTAAATTTTATGTTTATTATGTAATTTAAAAAAAAATTATTTTTTACACAAATACTAATAAAAATTATAATTATTTATTTATTTAAATATTAAAATTATTTGCTATATACTTAAAATT
>MKEJ01011400.1:0-12250 GCA_001753735.1 Embelia ribes
TATTGCATTACTTATAGTACTGATATATGATATATGTTATCTTCAGAGGTGTATATCTAGGGATAACTTATAGGTTTTACCGCATGTTGTGAACTTACTTTAGTATTACTTAGAATTTATGAGTATACATTAGAGATGGAAACATGAGGGTTATAGTACATTGCATGTGCATATATGTAGTTTATACTTTGTAGATTCCTCTTTATTGTTTGGTTTAGAATTTGACTCATACATTTTTCTTTTATATATATACTCACGTGCTGATGTAAGGTCATATCATTAGGGCTGGCTTGCTAGATGAGTAAGCATATATTTGGAGGAATTTCAATATTAGAGGTGAGTTGTGCTCGAGTAGTGATCTTCTGTGGTTATGTATAGACTCATATTTTTAGTTTTGTACGAACATATAGCTCGATGACATTATGTATTGCAGTAGGGTGATGCTGCGTGAATCATGTATTATGTGTCTATTACTTTGAGGATTTTGTTGTATTAGCTATTTACGTTGCACTTATAAGTACTATGGCAGGATGTCGGGATGAGAATGTGAGACTGCTTGGTCTTGATCTGGTACGAGAAACTACCGAGAATGTGAGATTGATTAAACAATGGTTGGAGATGCATGAAGTCGCTATAAGAGTTATGCGGCTGTGAGAAGACATCCTTTATCATTCGAGGTGGGCGATATATTATTTGTCAAGAAAGGAAGTTATGTTATTTTTCAAGAAAGGAAAATTATCATCGAGGTATGTTGGTCCTTTCTTGATTCTTGAAACGGTGGGCGAAGTAGCGTATCAACTTGCGTTGCTGCCACAATTATCGAGTGCACATCCTGTGTTCCACATATCGATATTGTAGAAGTACATTCGAGACCTATCGCATGTGATTAACTTCAACGACTTGCACGTGGAAGAGGATGTATCGTAGAGGTAAAACCAATTCAGATATTGGACATGAAAGATTAAGTGTTGAGGTGCAAGTCTATACGACTAGTGAATGTGTTGTGGAAGAGTGGATCGTCGAAAGAGATGGCGTGGGAGTGTGAAGTGAATATGCGGATGAAGTTTCGGGAGTTTTTCGTTGATTCCGGTGCGTGTTTTGTTTCTGTGTAGTATATGCGAATTTCGAAGACGAAATTTTCCAACATAGGAACGATATAATATCCTGAAAATTATGAGATAATTTTTGGCTTTTATGTGTAGATATTATTGTAGACCCAAATTTTAAATCTTTTAGAGTTTTATAAAAATATATAAGTGTCACAAAATTCCACTGCTTATGCAGTATTTATTATTTGATTGTAGGCTCATGTTTCCAATTTTTTATGAAAAAATTGTTAATTACATTTAGTGACCTATGATTAATAAATAACATAATAAAAGAAATAACAAACACAAACACATAAATATCAATGATGAAATTTCATTAATGTTGGGGTCTTTTTGGAAATACACGGGGCCTTTTTAGAACCCATTACCTATGCATTTCCATCTTTCTTGAAGTTGACACTTGAACTTTGGGTTGAAGTAGCTCTAGATGTTTCTATAGCTTTTTGTCTTCCAAAGTCCAAAAGAAAAAATCCCATGTTTTATCTATCGCTCCCCTATTTATAGAGCGCGAGAAGATATTGCTCCACCGTATCAGTTGTTGTTGAGTGATTCTCTCAACAAGGAGGATATTTCTTAATGCACGATTGTTTCTATCTCTTGAGTGTAATCCCAACAGTTGAGCATTTTCCTCAACTATCATATTGAGTTTATCTTAGCTCCAAACTTACTTAGAGTTATAGGCATTATTATCGATAACTTTGAGGACCTTAGAACCTCGGAATTTATGAAGTTCAGACCGAGGTTAGGATCCTAGAGCCTCGGGGTTTGTAAAATTTATGCTTGACTTTATAACCTCGGGGTTCGGAGTTAGAGTCTTGGAGGTTTGTGAAGTTCGGACCCGAGGTTCGACTTTTAGAGCCTCGGGATTTGTAAAGTTGATTCTGAAATTCGGACTTAGAGCCTCGAGGCTTATGAAATTTGGGGCCTTGGAGTTTCGGAGCTTATGAAATTTGGGCCCGAATATGTAGACCAAATGGGTTTAGAATTCAAGACTTTTCAATATTTTGGGCTCTTGGCCTAATAATGTGAATTTATTAACAAGAAAAAAAAATTAAAATTTGTCAAATTTTCCGTGTCAACAATGGGAATTAAATTATTTTTAAAATGATCATACAAATATCACGTTATTCAAAAATTAAATAATGATCACTTGACATAACTTTTTAGTTATTTAAAATAACATTTTTTCACTTGTTAAAAATTATGAGATTATGAATGTTAAAATTGAATAATAAGAACAAAATAAATTTATTCCGAAATTACAAGGACCATTTATGTAATAATCCTAAATTATGAAGAGAGATACCTTCGGCTATTTCCAGCCTGTTAGTGCGGACGTGGGCGCGAAAAGACCTATTAACCCCTGTGACGTGGCAATTATATCAAGTGCTTGGCCCACTGATTTTTTGTCAAATTTTTGGATGGAATCCATCCACGTGGTATTGATTTGATTAAAAATCAATACGTGATGTATCAATTGGACAAGAAAAAAAATTAATATACTCATTAGATTTTAGCGTATAGGTTTCTATATTAACATGTATTTAATCCCACTAAATTTATCATGAATGGATCACATTTGATAACATTTCGTCTGTATTTTTTGGTCCATAGGAATATTACAACTGGACGAGAAGAATTTGTATTTTTGAGGAAAGTGAACTCTGGCCAATTTGTATTTTTGATAAGTTGCTGAAATGATAAAACAACTATAAAATATCGTGCAACAAAAACTCTTCGAAGTGTTTGATTCAAGGTCAGATATATTTTTTTCTTTTTTTTCAAAATCTTACAAACCAAATAGAGAGGGAATGCAAGGTCCAGGAGATCAAGTTCACTAAACACAGCATAAAAACAAAACTGTCATTTGTAAATAAACTTGAAAAATGAAACATGAAAAAGTCAATACAATAAGTGATGAAGGACTTAGCACCACTTTTTTGGCAAAAAACTATCTAAAAGATGCTAAAAAATATCTTGTTGTAAATATGTAATCCGAATTGGAATTTCAAGGGAAATTTATGAATTTTTTATAATATTAATGTTCTTGGACAACTTCATTATTGCAAACGTTCTAAAAAGGGTTTTTATCCAAAAACAAGATTGAATTATTCTTTCTTTTGCAAATACGTCTCAATTTTACTGCTATTACTTCTTTAAAAAAACTGCAGGTAGAAAACTACTTGTTTAAGGACAAATTTTGGTTGCCAAACACCATGCAGATAAGCTAGTACCAATCAGGCCCAAAGAAAGAACTTCGATAAACTAAAACTATGTTTTTTCTTTTCCAATTCACGGTAAAATTGCCCAAAACATCATGAAAAGCTTCCTGGCTGTAATTATTTCTCTCATCTCTTTGCCTCTCAAAGCGAGAAGGGAAGAGTATCCGCAAAAACATACCAAAAGATGAACATGCTTAAGCACTATAAGCAATAGATCAAGGCATCATCTAATCCTACCATCCCCTAAAATGAATCAAAATCCAAAATCAAGCCCCAGTTTTCGAAAGCAAGGCAAATCAGAATTCTTAATCGTGCATCATCAAGCTTCAATCTCAGTCTCAGAGAAACTCAATTCAGAAGATGCTTTGCTAGATCCGGTTGTATGACTTTTACAAAGGCTAGTAATTTTTTGCTCCACGTCTTTACACAATTTCAGTGAGGGCTTCATTTTCATGTACTGCATACAAAAACACAACAAAAAGTTCAGTTGGAGCAATTTACATTCCAACAAGGACTGCATAGAATTACATTAGCCAGAAATGTTACATTAACAGAGATCTAAGTTCAAAAGATATGGGTTAAATGGTACATCCTCTCTAAGGGTGTTCCTTGGACCTAGCAGGTACACGAGCCTACAGGTCCAATGGGTCAGTGGGTTCCTGGGTCACGGGTCTGAGAAAAGAAATATGAGATCCATAACCGCACAACACTCCGCATATATGTGGTGCGGGTGCCGCCGGTAAGTCCTCTAATTTTCTTATTAATAATTTATATTGTTTTATTACAAGTAAAATACACAGTTGCGTTATTATAATACGTATTGGAGAAATAAGAAATAAATATTTTTTAATTCCGTTTGAACAAGAAAATAAAACTCATATTTTAATTCATATTTAAGGTATTACATTTCTTTTTTATAATCAATAATAGAAATACAACTAAATCACAAAAATACTCAAATTTAAATCATAACATCGCCATCAACTCATCCTACCGTCAAATATTTTTTTGTTCTCTCATCAATCTCCATTGCACATGGAGATATCAACTACACTGAGTTCGAAGGAAAATTTTTGCTATGTTTGTCCTTTTATTTTTACGTGTTTGTTGTAATGCCCAAGTAACTGAAAAGTGTCATCCCACCTACTACCATTGAACTCAAAATCACAAAAATTACAAACTACTTTAATTATTTCTCCACCTTTTGGGTGAGGTAAATAAGTATTTTCTCATGTAAATCCAACTCACGCTTTGGAAACTCCTCAATAGCTATAATTTTTTGCATCAGAGGTATTTCCATGAATATTACTCATATTTATATAAATAAAAAAAGGAACACAACAAATCTCAAATAGGCTAAAGATTATAAATTGCAAATTTAGAAGTACCGCCAAATGGAAAACATGTACTACAAGTCGAAACAGCCCGGAGAACGAATGTAGCGAAGATGAATGAATTTTGATAAACAAAACCCGAATATTTTTTTTAAATAAATGATTTGAAACATTGTAAAGTGTAAGTATTAAGAATTAGTAATTGATTGTTGGTTGTGGTAAATGAAATAGGAAGTGTATTTATATGGAAAAAACTATTCACTTTTTTCATAGCCGTTGCACTATAACGGGTTGATCAATGGACTGACCATGATGGTAAGCGGACTGTCCTACCATTACACTGCAACGGCTATTAAAAATTGGAAAATGTTAGTGAACTTAACTATATGGTAAGTCGGCTTATTGCTAGAATGTAGGGCGGGTCTACTTATCAGACCCATACCCATCACACATAACTGCGAGTGCGGTGCGGGTACAAATCTATTGCGGGGCAGGAGCGGATCTACCCGGCAGGTACGCTGGTAGACTTGCATTAATAACCACCCTAATCCTCTCCAAATTTAAACCTACATCATCCTCCTGACTTTCCACTTGCACTAGACAAGCGTGGCGTTGATTATCCAATGCTGCATATAATTCTAGTACTATTTACTCCACTCGTTTCACTTTCAGCCAAACCATTTCCCCCATTTTCTCTAAAATGGTGTCCATAAGGCTTATGAACTCGATTCCTCCCACTGTTACCTCCAATTGAGCTTGTTAAATATAATCAAATTGATTTGAGATCCTTCATTTGTATATCAAATTAGAATATTATTAGGCATTTAGTTGGAAACTATGGAAATAAATTGAATTATTATTATAATTAAGAAATAAATATATATTCTACTTACCCTATTATTAGAGACTTATAAAGAGAGAGCATACATGGATCCTACCAAAAAAAAGGGAGGCAGCTAAGTAAATTGAATATTTTAAAAGATTTTAATTTTACTTTTTCTATTGGTGGAGATGTAGTAGTTTTTGGGAGCCATTATGTTCAAATTGACACATCTCTGTTATAATCTAGGAAGCACAGACACTCCAAATTGGGTGCCGCACCCGTATCGGACTCTTCACGGACTCAAATTCTCTCTCCACGGACTCAGATTCTTCTCGGACACTCCATCTGGCGTGTCCAAAATGCCAATTAATCATTTTAAATTTTGGACACTTCAGGAACTCTCTTTAAGCACGCATTTGACTGCCAACAATATGCCAAAGATACGACCACGGTCAAGCTGCTAATTTTCTTAACTTTGGGGAGGTAGTGTAAGGTTATATACTACATAACTAGAAATCAAACACAATAACATTAAAAAACTCTAACCATCTTAGTTAATGATATAATTGTTGTCAGTTGTATATATTAGTGTAAGCGTAAATCAAATAATTCAATATTCTCACTTTTCATCTTCGATTGATTTAGATAGTGATGAACCTCTTAACAAATTTATTAATTCATGCATTATATAAAGTTGATTTTTTTATTTTTTTATCTTTTACTTGTTTTGTTAAATATTTTTACATTAAATCTTCAGCTATTATCCAAAGTTCTATTTGATTTATCTTGTATCTGTTTGTTAAATGCGATTTCCCAAGTTCTTTTTTGAAGCTATTTTATTTTAGTGGTTATAAAATTATATTAAAAAATAAAGAAGGTTGAATACCTGCTGCATCCGCATCTCACATAAGGGGTTTATATAGAACAACCACACTATAGTAAATAGAGAAATGGCAATAGCTCCCTTGTTCACAATTATTGAGACTAAACATTTGGAGCATTTGGAACTTCAGGGCAAGCTTGGTGCATGGGATCTAAGAGATTAAGTGGGAAATATAGTTGCTAGTTTTAGCACCTATTATGGCCCCTCTTTCACAACAAGAAAAAAAGATTCATCTAGATTTATGGTATTTTAACTTACTAAACAGTTTTAACATAGAAAACATCAAAGAAACATTTCATGGCCGCGAGCATAAAATATGTTATAGAGACAATCAAAGAATTAATAAAATATATATGGAATGGCTTTTTAGAGGAGAAAAAAAGGGGCAAAATTATAAAAGAGTTTATAACAAAAACTTATTCAAGGGGTTTACTTCAAATTGACCAGAAGTTCATAACACCCGCATGGATTTTAACCTAGGGCCATTATAAAAAAAAAATCCCTGACAATCATTATCTTATGAATTATGTCCAAAAGTTTCAAGTTTAATCTGTCATATACTATTTTGCCCTTTCTTTCGAAATAACTTTAAGGTAATCAAGGAATATGTATTGCATTATCAGTTAATTAATAACTACCAAACTAATTTATCCCGCTTTTTTCTAATAAATAGTTTTCTTACTTGGTTAATTAATACGAAATGTATAAAATTACCAAACTAATCTATCCCACTTTTTAATAAAACCATAAACCATAAAACTAGAGTCAAAGACAGTAGCATAATGATGATTTAGTACTATCATTGATAATATATGATAAGTGTATTCAATTTTTAACTATTCTAGCATAGAGATTACTTTAATTTACCTTTACTTATTTTTACATAAGAAAATACTAAACCCAAAATACAATTTCTTACATTAATAATCAAGTCTGGAGAATTTTTTTCAAACAGAAGGGTAAAATAGTAAAGATTCTAAAAAACAATATATTTGATGATATTGAATCCTCAAGGACATTTTTTCATAAGTTGAATCCTGAAGGCCATAATAGATATAAAAAACATGAAACTTGAGAAATATAAGAGATAAACGCCAAACCTTAGTGACATTTTTGACAATTGCCCTTTTAACCTATTATAAATGTCACACAAGGAAACAAACTGGGTCCAATTGTTTTCCATATTTTAGTTTCATATAGATGCCTCAGACCACTATAGCAGATTTTCTTTTTCCAAGTCACCTTTTTTGCTAGGAATTACAACACTTACCTCTCCCTCCCTTGTAAAGATAAGTAGATTACTTCATTGTTCACCCATAATTTTGTATTATTTATTCGTCAAAGCAAGTAAAATGACAGCCCACGTCTATGAACGCCAAAAGTGTTTGTGCTCCACACAGCGTATATCTATGGCAACTTAAACTATTTGATAACATAATTACTTAGAAACCAACATTTACACATCTTCTTGTAGAAGACTAATGCATAACAAACCACAATGAACAGTCTGTTTAACAGAAAGTATTCATTGAGAGGTAGAGATCAGAGTATCTAATAAACTTGTCATAATTGACGTCAACCCAAAAACAAGAAATAACTCTTAGAAGACACAAACATTGATTGAAACGGGTTCAAACATTAGATGCAAGAGGAACACACCATTTGGCCGAAGCTGCCTTGCATTCCCACACCAACAGCTTCCAGCTGCACAAGTCCCTGAAGCATACAATACGATAAGATTTATGCCTTCTCAATTCCACTTCATTATAACAATTTGTCTATAGAAAACACCGAGAGCTAATTCACTAACCTTCTGTTGTTTACTTACATTTCTGTCATTATTTGCCATGCCTTTTTCAGGTTCCCCTTTCTTAGCTACCTTGTTAGACTTGATTATTTGAAGATTAGGTACCTGCCCTTCAGCTGATGTAGCAATTATTTGATTTTCGTCCCCGTTTCCACAAATTAAAGGCATCAGTAAAGTCCTCGGACCACTATCATTCTCAGCAGAGTTAATCACACTTGCACATTGTTTCAATGCTTCTGTTATGGCACTTATTGCGATATTGTAACTCTCTTGTGATAATGATCCTTCTTCACCTAAAATTATAGCTCGTTGACACAGATCATTGTATCGGCGGACCTTAGATTGTATTTCATCTAATCTCTCACTAATAGCATGTCTGCTTGTAGCAGCATTAGTCCATCTTTGCAATACATATTTGAAAGGGATGTGGAAAATACCAGACATTTGGAGCACTACAATAGAATGTCTACAGAGATACCCATTATATTCAAACAAACGGCATGAACAATGGATGTCCGATTTCGATTCAGTCCATTCAACAAAGAAATCTTGATTACTTTCAAAATCTTTAACAGCATATGTAATTGTGAACTCATCTTCTTTTCCTTTCTTAAGATGACAAGCAGCTGCCCCCAAAACCTCGACCTGAAACTTTCTGAAAATTTCATGTGTGTATACTAATAACATGTGTTTCTCGAAAGGTGATGGAGACCTCAACTCCGGTGTTTCATGCCATGCATCAAAGTTTGCTTTGGCTTCCTCTTCGTACCTATCTTCAAGGATTACTTTATATTGTTTTATAAAGTCCCTCAAATTAGTTTCTCCACGCACATATTTGTCGAAAAAAGAGCTCAAACTTTCAGATCTCGACGATGCAGATAAACCGGCAAAAAATATATTTCTCATGAAAGTGGGAACCCACAATTTGCGATCTTCATATAAGGATTGCATCCATGCATTCTCTCGGAGACCGAGTCTATCAACCAACTTCCACCACCTCTTTTCAAATTGCTCTTCAGTCCATGACTTATAAATGCATTTATTGAATTTTCTCAGAAAGGTGTCATGCCACATACTCAAATAATTAAGTTGCCGATGTATCTTTTCCATGACACTCCATAAAGAAAAGCAATGCCGTGAATCTGGAAATACGGCTGCAACAGCTGTTTTTAAGGCATTAATTTGGTCAATTAGAATAACACGGGGGCCTCTCCCTCCCATTGATAAACACCATGTTTGCAACAGCCAAACAAATGTGTATATTGTATCATCCGCTATCAACCCACAACCAAGCAATGAGGGCTGAATATGATGGTTCACTCCAACAAAAAGGACCAAAGGTATTTTATACTTGCTCGTGAAATAAGTAGTATCTAAACACACAACATCACCAAAGTAGATATAATCATCAATTCCTTTGGCGTCAACCCAGAAGACATTTCTCAGTCGATGCTCTTCATTTAAATCTACAGCATAGAAAAACCTTGGGTTCTCCTCCTGCATGTGCACAAAAAGGTCAAGCAACGTTTGAGCATCTCCCTCTTCTAAGATCAAACTCCGGCCCTTATCATGCTGATTTCTTATACAACTCTCGAGAGAACCCTTATATTGATATGCACCGTATTGTTTTGATACTGCAGCCAATATCTTTCTTCTTCGTACTTTAGCATCATTCTTCAGTGGGTCCATGTTCCTATGGCTTCGGAAAAAATGGGCTTGGGCTGGTAGAAGTTCGTGGTTATGCTCCTTTATGAAACTATGTATATACCATTTCCCATTTGGCTTTCTCTTCACATGCATACTTGCTTTACAGCCTATCTTCGGTGAAGGCCGTGGATTGATAGCATTGTCACTCTGCTGTTTGTTTCCATATCTTATGCACGAGAACTTTGCATCGATAAATTCTTTTGATGCCCTTGATCGGCGACTGCTCAATTTTGCAGTACCAAATCCAGAGGACTTTGCATATTCTTTGTAAAATGTGTATGCCTCTTCATTCGACTCAAATTCCATATCATCTCGAGGCTCGAAAGTCGTATTGCCAGTGATGACATTGGCTTCCATTTTAAAAAGCTAAAAAACGACAAATTAACTGATCACAAGGATCATCGAATTCCATAAAACTTCTCCTTGTATTGTATACCTGAAATAGTGATTGGCTACATGAATAAAAAAATTGAACAATAGAGTACTTATCACATTTTAACTCTAATCGCTAAAGTAAAAAATACTCCAAAACCCTGAATGGAGGTGGGAGAGAAAGCACTAACGACGTAGTTCCTCCGGAATCCAATGAACAACAACGATTACTTAGGATCAGCTTGCGAATTTGTGGCACCGTAGTAGAATCATTACCAATGGCGCGCTGTGCGCTTAAGTGCGAAAAGACAGTGCAAGCTTTGTTATGCCGAAACCTAAATGTTAAGTCAGCAACACTTCCAAATGCCACTTCTAGGCTACAAGACCACCGAAATACACATTTTCTTTATAGATAGATAGATAGATAAATTGATGCTCAGAACTTAAGTTTATTAGGACACTCCAACTAGCGTCCCTGGCTCCAAATCATAAAATTTTGGGATTCAACTCAAGGAACCCTCTCACCAGTGCATCCAAGTACTCAATCCCCTAAAAAATAGGAGTTTTCGACCAATTATCCTCTTTACGTAGAGGACTACTGTTCATCCCAATTATTTTAAGCATAGAGGTTCTGGTGTGGACATTTTACATAATTTAAGGTTGAAAATCGGTGCCCATGGCTGCAGGCTCTTAGGCCTTTAGCAGACTGCAGGTCTTTCCTGGCAGTTGAATAAGAACACTAATAATTTAGATTAAAACAGTAGGGACCGCACAAAAATTAGAAAAAAAAAAAAACACTTCTAATTCGGAGCAATGGTGTTTTGATCCAACAGCCCTGAAGGGGTCTGCGGCCTTGCCCGGTTGGAAATAATTAAACAGGTAGGAATGCCTTTATTATCGAAAGTATAGTTGCATCATTTACTGATAAATTCTTAGTTACTAATTCATTTTCTATTTTGACTAAGAACAATATGACATATCACAAATATCATTGGCATAAGTATCCGCACCAGTCTTTCCAAAAGGAACATTTCTCCCATTTGATTTCTCATTTGAGAAATCAATAGCCTGATTTCTAGGAACTTTATAGAAACGCGATAGTAGATTTCTCATCAGGGAAATCTTCTATTCACAATATTTCTTCAAAACATTTAACTCTTTCCCGTCAAATCCTATTAAACTAGTTAAAATTAGAGAACAACATAATTTTATATTCTATTAACAAACAATTTAGAAAGGCTGGTGTGAATGCTCTCATTTCCAAAATCATTGATTTGGAAATTGCTTTCTAGAAAGCCAAATCTAGAAATCAAACGAGAAAGAAAAGCTCTAATAATGAATAAAAATAAAAACTAAAGAAGAGTAACAGAAATTACCATATCTGAAAGAAATCGCTGATTAAGTATGCGATTGGAGCAATTTGAGCTCTTTCAAAACCCTAATAGTAGGAGAAAACCCTAAAAAAAGTTCATCACACAGCGCTTTTAGTTTCTAGGACAGAGAAATTAAATTAAAATAGTAAAGGGCCTGTTTGGTTAACTAAGTTTTCTGTTTTGGCTGCAAATTTTTATTTTCAACTTCGGAAAATTGAGCGTTTTGTTTTGTGCAGTGAATATTCGGAGAGCTCATTTTTTGGGTTTTTCAAACTTTTTGCACGTAAATAAATAAATAAATCTAGAAATCTCTGTCTGGCCCACATTCTCCCCTCTGTCTTTCAGCCAACACTATTTTCTGCTTGTGGGCCCAAATCATTTCCCTCTCTAACCATCACTCTATATTTCTCTAAACTCTGTTATTATTTTATTAATAAATTTTAAATCTAATACCTATTTGCCTCAAAAATATATTATCTTACAAATTCTCACAGGTTTTCACAACCAAAAAACTCAATCAAGAAAAAAATTTAAACACTAAATTTCAGAAGCTAAAAACTAAATAGCTAACTAAACTGGGCCTAAAGGATTTTAGGATTTTGCGGATTGTGAGATAACGG
>MKEJ01011404.1:0-18852 GCA_001753735.1 Embelia ribes
AGCTGCCAAATCGTGTATCGTAAACACACAATAAATTGCATAAAATTATCATCCATCTTAAGTTTCCTTGACAAAAGCAAATTATTATATACGTTCATCAGAATGCCAATATCAAATAACCGTTGGTATGGCATCCGGATAAACACTTTATTCTCAAAAAGCTATTTCAAAACATAATATCAAATAATAAGATGTCAACCCCTCCTATAGATATGTCGTGCAACCTCGAGTCACGGAAAAAAAATTTTGGTAACAAACAAATTTCCTGGAACAAGAATAGTGTTCACATTACCCCAAGACCCAAAAGTTTACGCGTTTCAGTATCAAGGGCTCCTGGCTTTAAACCATCATACTTTCCACTGGAAGAATCTTGATAATATCGGGTGGGGTTGCGAGAATTGGCATTTAGGTTACGCTTGGAATTATGTTCCTTCCGAGCACTATTGACAGCAGCATTATCACGAGGCTTTGGACATTCCTTTAATGCATGGTCGTAGGCCCCACAATTGAAACACCGAGAAGAATCGATCATTTCCAAGCCCCTAGAATGCAACAAGCTCTTGTAAGAAAAAATAGAAAGAATAAAATGAGAGCAACCCATGAATCAAAACTTATATCACTTCATCATATAGGCCATATGGATAGCAAAAGTTGGCTTCATCATAAGCCAGCCATCTACAGCAGACATAACACATCAGCAAAGATTGCCTTCCCGCTAATAGCAATGATGCTAAACAATGTAATATTTGAATTGCCAATTTATTTCAATGGATAGCAAACTAATGAAATTTTTTTCTACATTAAAGTCTCAGCCACGAAACAAAATTAAGGGCAAAAAAATTGATCATAAAAAGAGCGGTAGTACAATTATCTTTCAACAATTTCAGCTTATTTGGCAAATTTTGAAGCCATGATTCATGATATAATTTGAACAGGCATCTATCAAACCTACCAAATGGGGGGAAATGTTTTTACAGAGAGATGGAAGAGCATACCCTTCCAGATTACTGGAAAAATCTGTCGAAGTCAAGGCCCATGAGTATCCCCGATCATAAAGCGGAACAGACTTGCTATCAATTGGAGTTATCTCCGTATTATGTTGGCATCCTATGTGGTTGTCCATCCAAACAGACTACATATGTAAAAACCATAATCAGATTCGATATAATATATGAGCACTAAATCAATTACAAGAAAATCAAAAAACCAATGAATTGGGTGGACTTATTTGAAAATTTCAAACTTAGTCCAAATTATCATAGCAGAGAGATAAACAGGCTAATTTAAAAAGCTAATTGGGAAGAAAAAAGCAATTAAAAAGTAAAGCATCACCCCGCCCCATGATAGGGAAGACAACAAACAGTTCCACTGACTTGATCACTTCAAAAAGAAAAGCTTCATATATCTACGCACTACATTAGTATCAGCTCAAAGAATGCAAAAAAGGGGGCATGGAACTATACATCTGTGCATGCAATATGAAAGCTAAAAAATATGCAAGTTACAAGCACACAAAATCAACACCGGAAAAGGCATGAAAAAGAAAGTGGGAGCATTAGTAAGCAAATCCAGAAACTAAACAAAATGAAAGAACCATTGACTTTTGAAGCTTTGAAATTTGAATGTTTTCTAGTGTCTTCAAATTTCCGAAACTATCTCCGGTAAAAACAATTGATTCCATGAAAGCTAAACCTTTAAAAAGACAAAGGATGTCCTCCACATTATGCCAAATATAAATTTATGTTATTTGAAAGAAATTGAAACAAGAAGTACAGGTGCATATTGAAGAAATACAATCCAGATTATAGAAATCTGACAGAGTTATCACGAGCCTTAGTATATCTTATTAACTTGAAGTCTTAATTTTTCTTAATTTCTTTCCTAATGATGTCAAAGCACATTGTAGAAGTACAATAGCAAAAGAATCCTCTTCTAGAGCTGGTTCCTCTGTTAAACTTGTGTATACCATAAGCAGTTGGAGAGTTTTTGTTCTAATACAAGTGTTCTTTCTGTTAACAATTATGGGCCATGGCACACAATTTTGCAACTACTTTGTAATGATAAAGGATTAGTAGAGGTGATTCAGATGGCCACATACTCAACCTGAGAAAGTAATTCAAAAACCAATTTTGACCACTATGAAGAACAGATACAAATTATCCAGAAAAATGAGAACACGGTATTTTGATGAATATTCTAAAGCGAAATACCACTGCAGAAGAATCACTTGGACCAATATGAAGTGCAGGGAAGTATGTCCTTTCACCAGATTCTAACACATCAGAGGGATCCTGAATAAAAGATATAGAAAAAATCAAAATCTTTAGAACTTGATTAAAGATTAAAGCTAATAAACACAGTAGCTAAATCTCAAATAACTAACATACAACATCCAAGCAGAAGTCCCACAAGCTTAAGTTCATAGCATGTAAGCACAAAAATAAAGATCAAGCTCTCAAGTACAACTTGGAAGGTGAGGCAAAGAACTAGAAAGTTATACTGAAGGAAAACAACATTGGCAATACCACCATCATTCATGAGAATTGAACCTAGGGCTAGTTTGAAAATGAGCTGCTTCACCTAGGCTCAATTGACCTTACGCTGGGCCACTCATCAGCGGAAAAGAGAAAAGACACTTGAGCTGGATTTGAATGTAAGTAACTTTAAACTTATCCCAAACCTTTCAAATGCTATCAGCATAAACTCAAAAGAAACAAAAACAAAAACCAAAAAAGAAGTATTTGCATTTGGAGTGCGTAAAGCATTTACCATCAATATTCCACTTGATCAGCGAATTCATCAATAAAACAGAATATTATGATTCAAAGATAAAGGCAACAAAATAAACCAGAGAAACCATTTCCAAGAAAATAAATGAAACTAAGACACAATTAAGGCTTACATGAGATGAAGAACGATGTTTTGCATGCCATTCAGACCATTGCTGTAATAGCTCTTCAAGCTTCCGTTTGCTGTCTCTGTTAAAGCACATTGTTCCTTTTAGATGTTTGACTTATATAACACACCTGTTTTGGAGGCACTCTCCATGGAAGGGCAAAAGAAACATGCAGCTCTTCTCTGGTAAATATACCTTGTTAAAAAGTTAAACATCACTTTCACCGAAGGTTGCTGTTCATCAACCATTATCCTGGCTTTCTTAGTACCAGATAGAGCTGGCAATGCAAAATTAGGGAGAACGTTACATGAGATAGTGAATAAAAATTTCAGCTTTCAGCGGCACAAGCTTGCACTAGACACTTGCATGTGCAAGTTGCAACACGTGCACAAATGGTCATAGACAGATAAATTTATACATGCAGAGAGATGGGAAGGGTAACTGCTAAATTCAAACGCGCTATGTTCTTTTCTCTTTGTCGTAAACATTAAGATTAGAACCAAATAAAAAAAGATTATTTCACTATATACTAGCCAAGTAGAATCTCTATTCCAACATAAAGCAATACAACAAAAGAAAATAGTAGTTTTCAGGATACAATCACTGACAGGACTTCCTTTTCTCTTTGGTCTGCCAATAGGACTTTTCTCTTTTACACAACCATTTTCAGATTGCACTCCAGAGTTTAAGCAATTTGCATCTTCAACAACTGATAAAACTTCTTTCACTTCAACTGTAACTTCCACAACAGATGAACTCTCCATCAAACCTCCATCCAATTCTACACCTTGCAAAATTCCATCACCAGCTTGTACAACATCAGCATCAGCTGTCCCTGGGACTTCCACATCTAACTTGTTTTCATTTACTTTTAAATTCTGTCGTTGATGATCAGTACTGCAAGACTCGCTGATTGAGTCACGTAGTTCGGCAATAACTCCTTCACACCCGGCATTGCTAGAACCAGGAAGTACATCAATCAAATCCTCAGTCTGCATATTCTACTAAAAATCACTTCCAGTGCGACGCTAAATTCACAAGAAGTCACTCTGCAAAGGATTGCATACACCGATTAAAAAAATATAAAGGTAAGAAGTAAACTGTATCAAAGAGAACTAGGAACAAAAATCACCCTGATTGAGGAAGAAAATCAAATATAAGCTATCCGATAAGGAAAATGATAAACAAACGAAAAACTCATAATTCTTTACAAAAACTCGATCAGTAACAATGCATTAGGTAGCGAGAAAGAACGGTGAATAATTTTCTTCCACTAACGGTGAATATATTTTCTTACAAAAGCAGGCATTGATGCATTACACATAAGCAAACACACATGTAGAGCCCACACCTAATGCATATGCCACATACATCCCAGCCCGGTTGTTCATGAAAATCTCTACCCTGGAAGTGCAAGAAAATTAATCACTTCTAGGTACAGGAGTACCCATCTCATTATAAAGTTACAAAAACATACCGACCCAATAACATTCCTAATGTCACCCATAGACAAATGAATTTGACGATAAATACTACACAACAAGAAGGTGAATTTATACTTCAATTGGTTAGATTAAATTTGTTTATCTCACTATGTCCAAATTTTCATGCAAAAAGCAATTGCCTAAGCTTTTTCCAATTCAAATAAATCGCTTAAGATTAAACCCTAGATTACAACAACAGCCGAAAAACAACTCAGAATTAGGGCAAAGGTAATAAAAACATATAACAATTCAGCTCAGAAAGAGATTAAAACACAATACAATATGCATATGTTTCAAATAATATAAATAAATTAATTTGTTCGTTATATAACAACGTCAAAATTTTCAGGCGAAACACTACTTTCTAAGCTTAAACTATCTCCTCTAATTCACAACAGTGCAGAATTGGGGCAAAAGTAATACGAACCTAAATTAGACACAAATTCGGCTTAGGAGAAGTTTAGAACACAATCAAAAGTGAAATATTCAGATAATCCGGTGATACAGACATACATACACATAAATCAATAAGAATTAGGGCAAAGGGAATATAAACATATAATCAATACCAATTCAGTTTGGAAGAAGTTTAAAATTCAATATTTTGCCGAATTATGAGTTGAATAAGAATTAGGGCAAATAAATAATCTAACTTCACCATTCTTAATTTTTTAAAAATAATTGCAATTGTTAAGATAATAAAAAGATTTAAGCATGACGAAATTATATTATGAGAAGCATACCAATTCTCCGGCGAGATTAACCGGTAGCGTCGTCGGTGGCCCGCCGTCGATCGGGTAGGGTTTGAGAGAGAGAGAGAGAGAGAGAGAGTGGGTTTTGATTAGATCTTGAATACTTAATGGGGACCCAGATCTGCGAAAACCCGGTTCGTCGTCGATCGAGCTTTTAGTATATTTTATTATTTATTATACTGCATCCGTTTCCAAATATGTATCACTTTATGCATTAAATATTCTAATTTTTGGTAAAAGATATATACAAATTAATTGAATTCCTTTCATTAAATGTATATTTTTTATGGAATAATTAAAATATTTAATTAAAATAAGATAGATAGGATTCAAAATAGAGCAATGAATGTATTCTTAATTTTTAAAGTGACTTATTTTAAAACAAATAAATTTATCTAAAATGATACCTATTTTGAAACGAAAAAAATATTAAATTTGTATTCAAATCGAGTACAATTACAAAGATACTTGTTCCGGTTAGGCTTGCAAGTTCGAATAAAATATATATTTAAATATGTTTATCTATGTAATAATTATATGATGAAAGGGTAGGATTTGACGGCAAAAGCTACTATGTAAATTTTACTCGGCATATCGTGATCGTCCATTTTCGAATAAGAAATTAAGATTGAATATAAGAATTTCAATATATATATATATTTATTTAATCTCAGTTTTTTATTTAAAAATAAACGGTCACAATACATCCTACTAAACATACCCCCAATCCAAATCTAATCTAATCATTAAAAAATATATATATATATGAGTTCAGTTGGAATCTTTATATTTTTGGCCAAAGTCACCATGAGCCGGAAGGTAAAGAACATCTAATATTCAATATAAATACGATACAACAGCATTCACATAGCTAAGTTGGAGTCACTTGTTTCGTATTCGCCACCAGTTGTTAGAATGGGAGATTGTATATTAATAGAATCGTTGAATAGCTACTCGTGAGCAATTTTATAAGAGCTCAGCTCCTTTAAAAAATAAGGGTGGAAAGAGCCTGATTATATGGCTCGTCTATTAAACAAGACAAGTTTGAACTTTGACAAGCTCGGATTTTTTGCTCTAGAACCTTGCTCGAGCTTTTCTATATTACCTAATATATATAAACATATATGTATAAGTAATAGATATGTATGTAATTTATATTTGCCTCAAAAGACAAATATAGAAGATAAATCAAATTCCATTTATATGATTGGAAAACAGGATTTGATGCAAAAAAAAAAAAAAAGAATTCTATTATCCCTGTTTTTCTAGCTTCGCTTTTCATTTATCTCCACGTTCATGTGCCATTTATTTCTCTTTCAACTTACCAAAGGGTGTGCCGGAACAGATCAATACGATAGCTGCCCGTGATCAGCTTGTTTATCTAAAGATTCAAACAAAGGCCTGATTTTGAGACTTCAATATCGAATGAGCCAAGTTTGAATAGAGAAAAACTTTGCTCAGCTCATCTCCGTAACAAATCTTGTTTAAACACCCAAAGTTTGTGCTGGCTAATTATGATATATTGAAAGTAATACATTATGGTTTTGTTTGTTTGCAGTTTTTAAACTAATAAGATAATTTATTTTTTACTAAGAAAATAATTAGATTTATCAAGTTTAAAATTTTCAGTTTATTTAGACTAAAATAATATATAAGCTCAGTTTAAAAGTTGATCAGCTTAATGCTATCACATTTTTAAGTAATAAATCTAATAAACTAAAGCTTATAAAGTGAAACAAAACCTATATTTTTTCAGGAGAAATGAAGTGAGAAAGTTACTATAAAGGAAGGATCAAGGTTTCCTAATACCAATAAAAATAGAGTCATCATAAATATGAAAAATTATTTTATATTTTATATTGAAACAATTAAATTAATTACATAAAGTAAAATATTTTTAAATATATTTTATTTAAATAATAAAATTGATTACATAAAGTAAAATATTTTTTTATGTTATCGAACAATTTAGGGTCAAATTTTACTTGTGGTATGCAATGAAAACTTTTTATTTTGAACTTATACACATACACACGCACACATACATGCATATTCTTCGAGCTACTCGTGAGCTAACGAGTCTCGTAGCTCACTACTCGAGTTTGACTCGAAATTCAAATCGAGTATACTAATGTACTTGTAGCTTCACGAGCCGAGTTCGGGCTGAGTAGTTATCAAGTCGAGCTTAAAATACTCGTGAGTAGCTCTACTCATTGCCATCCCTACCCACTCGTCTAGACAAGAATGGGGCTAGTCCGAAAAAATCGTTGCAGACTTCTTACTTTGTCCCAACACAACAACTTTCACAACTCAAACTTGACATGACAATTCAAACCTTAATTTTAACGTTTTCTACATCAAATAGCGTCAACTAATTCAACTACAAGATTTTCATACTATTGAATTCTTAATCCGCAATGTACTTTATTCAAAAATAAAAAGTCCCCTCGGATAGCTCGGAGAGAAACCCTACACATCACCACACGAAATGCATCGACAAAACAACGAATCCTACAATCAATTACCTAAGAATTCATTAACAATTGACCAGACAAACCCTTAATCAATCATAATACTCATCATTGATTGGTTAGGATTTCACGCGTATGAAGAATACAAAAGAGTTTGGGGACAAAACTTCCCTCGCAACGATGAGAACGATGAGGAAAACCCGAATCCGCCTTTAGATCGTCGCAGAGAGTGATCCACTATCAAGGTTTGATAGTGTTGACAACGAATAATAACAAAAGTATTGGATCAAGCTATTAGTTTTTAGAAACCTAACTGGCATTGGGCTTTTTATTTGGGCCTTGAAATTGTGAAGAGCAAAAGTGGAAAATGGTTCCAAAATTTTTTTGATGGAAAACGGGCAAGGATATAGATTTACAATAAAAGTTTGGAACAATTAATCTACTTTGTGATTGTAAAAATAAAATATGATTCTTTTAATTTAATTATCCTACTTTATGGAAAATAAAATAAGGGATAAATTTTTAAAAAAAATGAGTTTTGTTTCTTAAGAAAAGGTTTATACGAATTCTTCAAAAGAAATAAGGGGCAAGAATGATTTTTGATTATTTTTTTAAAAGGATATATCTAGCAGCATAAATATGTTAAAAATGGGTTTCAAAATTTGGATATCCCAAGTTTGATTATTCAAAAAACAAAAATATAAATCGATTTAAAAATCAAAGTCTAGAACAATCAATCTATCTTTGTGACTGCTTACAAAAAATGAAAAAAAAAATTTCAAAAAAAATATATTTAAAAAAATTTAAAGAAAATAAGAAAAAATCTACTTTGTGATTATAATGGCGTTTGCCCCCAACCCCACACCCAATACAATGCCCCACCGACTTCCATTTTTCTGTTCTACCCTCTTTTCTCCCTCTTCAGACCATCCAATCTTCTTACCAAAATTATTCAATCTTTTTCTTAGATAGATAGATTATATCTCACATCATCTACCTCATAATCAACTCACCAAAAACCTATTTTTTCTCCGTCTAGAGGTATGGTTTGATGACTTGAACTACCTTTTTGATCTTTCCCTTTTTGTTTTGGGATTTTTTTTTTGTTTGCATTGATATCTATGAATCTGAAAATGGGTACAGTTCATCTCTTTTGGGTATTTTTTATTTTTTTATATTGTGTGGTTGATCTATATGTTATCTTTTTGGTGGTTGATCATTTATTTCTTAATTGATGTTTATCTAACTTTTTATGCTGCAGTTCGTAACTGAAATTGATTTGATTGACCAAGTTTTGAGGTTTATTTAAGAATTTATTCTGATGATTTTGAAAATGGGGTGTGTTTTGATGTTTAGTATTAATTATTTTTTTATTTGCTGAGTTTGTGTGATGGGTCTGCTTTTGCTTTGATCGTCTGATTGTTGGGATGAAAAAAGGATTTGGGTCTGATTCATATTTGGATTAGAAGTGATTTCACAATCGAAAGGTTCAAACTTTTGTGTTTTCTATGGTTTTTCCTCCGAAAAAATTAATATGATTACATCATTAAGTACAAATTTTGTTTAGGGTGTTTGGTTTAGTTGTCTCGTGTATTAGATATTCTTAAAGATTGGAACCTTGGTTTGTATAGTTTTATTCTATTTTTATAATCTGCATTGTCGAACATGCTGCTGATGAACACCCTAGCAGATGAACTAACTGGTTAGGTTCTTAGAAAAAACTTCCAAATGTGGTTTTTGAATTTTGATTAGTATTGTTTTTTTTTTTCATGTGAAAAGAACTCATTTTCTTGCATTGTTTCGGGTCAAGTTTTTGAGGTTGGGGTTTCTGTTCAGCAAATGAAGTTCTTTAGGTTTTCAACATTTTGTCAGTTATCGAAAAGAAAATCTTTATTACCGACAAGTAAGAACCCAACTGAATGGTCCTCGTTTCCTTATCCAAGGGTTAATACTCATCAAGGGATGACGTTTCCACCCAGTCAATGATGATTTAATCAGAGATGTAACTATTTTATGACCTTATGTTGTTTTTGCATTTATATGCATCCTGTTTGTTTTTGTCTTTATGACTCCTTATTGATATGGAAAGATAATGATGAGGTAATACCAATTTGTCTTGGTCATGTGTAAGAGTTTGAATAAAGCTTGCAAAACGACTTTCACTAGTGCATTGTCGTATGTGTACCACTTTCAGTTTCCTTATTATGGGATCTGGATTCTGAACGGATTTAAGTGGTGTCATTGCACCAAACATGCTAATTTTTTTTTTTTTGTTTAAGTCAAACATGCCAAGTTACATGAATTAACTGTGAACCTTTGAACATTTGTAAGTTGGAATGTTTTAATCACCTCAATCACTGATATACCTTTGTTTTTTGTGTCTTCAAATATTTTCTTAATCATTGAAATAAATATGAAACTTTGGTACAGTGAGATGGCTTATTTGGTAAATTTTTCAAATTGATATTTCATTAATTGTACGCCTTTGCAATTTTCTTTCACATGTTTCATTGGATGGTCCACTTTAGGTGTTCTGTGGTGTTAGTTTACTTTTGTGCTCATGTATCTGATAGGTAAGAACATCATTTTCGAACCAAGACAGTTCAGGCCAGATTTGGAAACTAAACTACAAGTGGATAATATTTACTAACAGGCTAGCTCTTATTTTCTTTCCATTGACATTTTCATGAGTATCTAGTTTCATGATTTTTAGGGTTCAACAAGTTGAGGTTCCATATGCATGAGATTTTCAAAGCTCACTTGCATGGATAAAGGATGCCAGATGTAGGACGTGGTGCTCGTAGATCTAAGAGAGTTAACAATACTCAACGAGATCCAGCTCTTGTAGTTCCAACTCCTCAACGTGGGACTGGAAGAGGATCCTTAATCAAATCCGAATTTCTAAAGTCACCTCCGTGGACCCCAGTTGATCCAACACAACCTTGTACAAGGCCTAGAACAGGTGGTAGAGGTAGAACAATGAATCAAAATCGTGGTAACGAGTTCTTCGGTGTTGGAATTGGTAACCAAGTCCCTCTTAATTTGGATCCGCCATTGAGAGAGGTTGTTGCGATTCCCGATGAGATGGCGGTGGAGAGGAATGCAAAAAAAATGGCAGTTGTTGAGGAAGAAGGGAGTACGAGTCCGCTTCCTGTCAGGGTATGAATAAGATACTTTTTGCAGTTATTTTTTTTTTTTAATATTTATATATTTATTATCTCCTTTTCTTACTCACTTTAGTTTATGCTTTGTTACTGATGATGCATTGTTCACGGAAGCAATGGGTAGAAGTACTTGGAACAATTTGCTTTTTATGTGTATATATATATCTATATATGTATTTATGTCATGGTAGATACTTTTCTGGTTTGTTGCCATCTTATGCTGTGATAGAGACCTTGTAAATATGTTCTGAAATAACCTGTTCTTTACTCACTTCTGTTAATTTTCATGATCATAAACAAAGGGAGACCGACTAGTTGCTGAACAGTCTTATTGTCTGTTTGCTAAGTTTGAGCCCTGAAGGTGTCAAAGTGTTCAGCTCATGCTCCCCTTCCCTACCGGTTCTATCCTCCATATTATGATGATTTGATAGTTTTAGAGGGCAGGCCATTCTGCAAATTCTTACATAATTGCTCTTACAGCTTGTGCTGTTAGGACTTAACCTCAATTGTCGCATACAGTCAAGGCGAGGCTCCTAGCTGCCATGTGGACAGAGAGAAGCAAGCTAAATCGATAGGTTGCTAAAGTAGTGGCATACTAGAATCAAATGAACGAATCTTTTGAACAAAATTATGTTAGACCTTTAGCAATGGGTTCAACATTTTTTACCAAGTTTTCTAGTGATGCGGAATTTAATCCCCTTAGCATCCTCGATGAGGGATGGAAAGTTTTGTTTGCTGTGTTTCATACCTGCTTCTATCCCTACCAAGGATCTCAACCATCCTATTTTGGCTGTTCTTTGCCATCTCTACTCTCAGTAGACAAAGCATCACTGGTGATGGCTAGTATTTTTTTATTTGTTCGATTACCTGTGAAACAATAAAAAAAGATTAGGGTTGTCATGCAAATCTGAGGCTATGGGTGCTAGATTGTGGATAATAATCAGTTTCATTTTTAAGAACGAAAAGTAAAGGGAGCATGCAACATCATTACTCAGTGGAGTGTTGTAGTTACGTTAGAGTTAACTTCAGTTTAGTGTTGTAGTTACGTTAGAGTTAACTTCAGTTTAGTGTTGTAGTTACGTTAGAGTTAACTTCAGTTTGTGACTAATACAAATCATTGAATCGTGGAGGCATAGTGAAGTAATGGTGTAGGATTATTTTTGTTCCTACTGTACTCGATATTGATAGTGCAGTTATGAAAAAATCAGTGAAGATTTTTACTATTACATGTGTATGTTGAGCTATTAACAAGTGCATAACATATAAAGTGCTGGAACATGAGTTCGCTGGATGATGATGCTTATATGCCGTCTTAACAAGTAAAATTATTGTGTTTCTTTGCTGTGGATGAGTAATAATGGCCTTAAACAGGCACACAGCCACCGGTGAACCTTTTAGCATTGAAGCTTATATACTTATGGCAAAGTAGAAATCATGGAATCAGTAGAAATGGAAAATCCTCCTAAATATGGAAAGATAATAAGGTGATGTTATTATTGAGTGAGGAAAAAGGGACAGGAGAATAATTTTGTATAGAAATGCAATTGGGACCTAGTGCTTCAAAGTCTCTTTAATTTCTTGTACTCAAGGTGCCAAAAAGTGACCAACTATGAGCTTCAATCACGAGTGTACAAGGAATCGATTGAAGTTGTATTTGTTGAACATAAAATTCCAAACATTCTTATTCATCTTTTGTGCCAAAGCAAGTGACCAATGAATTTTGTTGATTTTCGAACAAAAACACGTTAGTCTATTACCACATTGCCCCTTTATCTAGGTTGACTCCAACACAACCTAGACAACAGGCCACTCTAGTAGGAGATATAAATTTCCGCATGGGCATACTTAGAAGCACTGAATCCCTATCATAAGTAACCTTCTATGATCTGACGACCAATGAGTCATCCCACCATTCATGAGTGTTGATGACATGCTTAAAAAGTATATGTTTTTTTTCAAGGGGTTGCTTGGAATGCGTTGAAACTTCTTGAAGTAATTATTGTACGAGTAGTTCATTTTTTTTATCAGTCATTTCATGCAGTTATAGATTGATTCCGTTTTTGTGTTAAATTATTACTGAGTAATGCATGAACATGACTACTCTTTAATGCTTACCGTGCTTCCTTAACTAAGAAACATGAACATGGGATATGATGACTTGAAAACAAAATGAAGACATCTTCATGGTGAGGATACTATGCTGCATTGTAGTAAATTTCATATATTACGATAATTTAAATGCTGTATTAGTCTTTTTATAAAATCAAATGTCTTCCAACTTGAAGTTGATATAAGTTAAACCATGTCATCGCCATTAGGAAGGTCACATAGAGCTTTCGGTGCATCTCAAAGTGTCCGATAGGAATATCTCAAAAGATAGACCTCATGCAATGCTCATTACATATTCTGAAGTGTCATGAAAAGATCTTGTGTCTGATATATATCTAACAGCTCCATGCCTAATTATGACACTATTGACACACATATCATTCGAATCTTGATTCATCCGACATAATTATGATGATCCCAAGTCCTATGCACATCTGATCCAACATTTGCATTAAATAATATTCTCCTTAATCTCTAAATTTGGTGTTGATGTGATAGCATACATCCTTTTCTTACTTTGCTTTATTTAAGCGCATGGCTTCAAAACCATAACGTGTTATTTTTAATGTCATGCGGCATTGGATGTTACCAAAATGCGGTTACCATAACAAGCAAGGAACATTATTTATCAGGATAAATAGCGTTTAGAACAACTTGAGGTTTTAATTGCAAATGGCCTTCGGGGTATGTTGGTTAGTTGGGATGTTGTGAAGCTTGACTGAGACATGCTAAGAGTGGTTGTTTTATTACTTTTATTATATTTGTAGCTAAAATTTTTGTATTTAGAAAGCATAGTGAAAAGATTCTATTAGACTTGTTTAGTACATCAATTTCTTTCACCGCATGTTGGTGCTAGATAATAATATATGACATTTGAGTATAATATATATGTAACTCTCAATATCTAGTACTTTATAGCAACAAAACCAAAGTAGTACTTAAATACAGACATTTATTGGTGGGTTCAAACATGATGAGTACCTTACATGAGGCAGCATGAACAGTTTCGGACCATTGACTTTCTGGTTTCTTGATCTTGGGAACACAAGATTTTAACTTTGAGCGTATCTGGATTCCATCTTATACATTATTGTAGTAGAAAAAATGGAGATGAGGAAATGAGTTTGATAGGATTCTTTTAACTTGATAAAGTTTCACACCCATGGTTATTAAATTTTAGATGGTTAATCTCTGTTGATTGTTTTGCTTCAGATAAAGCTCGGCCATTCCCCTGCGTACAAGTTAGATAGAAAGCTAGGAAAAGGTGGGTTTGGGCAGGTTTATGTTGGGAGAAGAGTGACAGGTGGCTCAGGATACTCTGGACCTGATGCTGTTGAGGTACCGTTGTTTTTTCTAATTGCTTGATATGATATTTTCAGATGTTCTCTATTTATTTAGTTATTGATTTTTGACCAACCTTTACAAAGCTTATTGATCATGCTGATGCTATTTTCTTTTCTTGGTTCAATTGATCTGTTTGGTTTTCTTTGTCAATGGGGTTTGGGTGTTTACCATTGACAGGTTGCTCTGAAACTTGAGCATCGAAATAGCAAAGGATGCAGTTATGGCCCACCCAATGAATGGCAAGTTTATAGGTATGCTTATAATTTTCACTACCACTCAACGTATAATTTTGTTTCTGACTTGTTTGTAATTTTAAGCTATTGTTTTGACCTTTTCATGAAGCAATCTCAATGGTTGCTATGGAATTCCATTGGTCCATCACAAAGGTCGACAAGGAGACTATTACATTCTTGTGAGTAGCTTTTTTTCTTTTCTTTTTTTTAATTTATTTATGCTGAATTTCTTATTTTCTTATCGAAGTTTTCTTTTCATTTTTCATTTCCGCTTACTATTGCTGCCTACAAAACAGTGCCTGATGTAATTCTTTTGATTATGGGTTTCTTCACATTTAGGTTATGGATATGCTCGGCCCAAGTTTATGGGATGTTTGGAATTCTAATAACCAGAGGTATGCATATAATACCAGTCTGTTATCGGATGCTTAAGCTGGGAATAAGGAGGGTATTATACTAGTAATCCCGTGGGACCATCTATTGCCATGTTTGTGAGCCCAAAATGTAGGTAGTGTTAAACACAAATTGATGCAAAACTGTCCATTTAGCTAGCAATCTGCTCTATCCGAAGATGAAGCGCCCACTTGATAGAGTGAACTACCCTTTTTGTCCAAGTCACTTCTGCCTAGTTCAAAGTTGAATCCATCCATATTTTAATGCAAAGTATTATACATACCAGCAGCCTTGTGAGACTTACAATAGACTTACATAGTTTAATTCCAACTACCCTCTATCTTATATCTGTTTACTATCCCAAATGCAACCTTTTCTGCTAGTTTTCGATGATGCTCTTATAAATTTTGCTTTTACAGTTTGTCTGAAGAGATGGTTTCTTGTATAGCAGTGGAGGCTATATCGATTCTGCAGCAGCTGCATTTCCGGGGGTCTCTCTCTCTCTCCCCCTCTCTCTCCATAAAAAATTGAATATTTGATTACCAATAACATGGTTTTTCTCTTTTATTTTTTTGGCTCAGTTGCGTTCAAGGACGTGTACTAGAAAAACTTTTTGCTTGGTCAGCCTGGAACCCCTACTCAGAAAAATTATACTTTGTTGATTTTGGTTTGGGTACGCATTTTTACTAGAAATATGTTTGCTCACTCAATTCTCGAAAACAATAGGAATTAATATACTTTCATTTTGTTAGATGGGATTTAGTCTATATTCTTATGTTTTCCTCATCTTCAAAATGGAGGGATCCAACCTCTGGTGATCACGTTGATTATGACCAAAAGCCTGATGTTTTCAGGTACTTCCATCTTTCCGCTTTCTTCCTCATATGGACTTATGTACCCCCCTTGATAGGACGGTAAAAAATGTTAACCAAGTTATCACCAAACTGGAAATATATTTCTGGGCTGAGAGTGTGATAATCAACGCTTCGGTAAATCAACACTCCCATCCCACTTTATGCCCTATCTATTAATTTTCTCACTAAAACCCAAAAAGGGCACAACATTCTAATTTACCTCGAAATCTCATTATTGTGACATGTAATGTACTTGAGAATTAGACAAATTGTGGTAATGTGGTGCTATTGAAGTTCTATTGTTACTTTATATCATGTTGCCTCGTGTTTCATGAACTCATTTTCATTAAAACATGAATTATATTATAATTTGCAAAAGTTTAGTAGACTATTTTTCCCTGTAAACTGCATGTACTTGTGTTGATAAAAAAGAACGTTTTTGCTGTTAATGGACCTTGAATTTTATATATTTGTGCGTGTACTTGTGTTGATAAAAAAGAACGTTTTTGCTGTTAATGGACCTTGAATTTTATATATTTGTGCGTGTACTTGTGGTTATGCCAGCGTACATGCTCATTTGGGGAGGACTGGGAGTAGAAGGGATGACCTCGAGTCCCTAGCTTATACTTTAATATTTCTCCATAAAGGGAAACTTCCATGGCACAGTTTCGTGGTAAGTTCACTTAATCTTTCCAAGTGTGGTTTTGTCCTTCAAATGTCACAATGCAATTTGCTTCAATGGAAAAAGCAGTTTTTTATAATTTACAACCATAAACTTCCCTCAAAATAGGTTTGATGACTTGGTTCGGTAGTCAATTTCTTACTTTATGTGATTTAGTTTGTAAGTAGAAATGGAACCTACGGAAACAACGTTCTGTAGATTTCTACAAGTGGCATGTTGTATGGATCAATCTCTAAAAAGTATATAGGAACTATTCCACAAAATGCATTTGTTATGGAAGCACATTTATATTCATGTTGTTTTCTTTCTGATTCCAGACAAGGGGAAATATCATTTTTCTCCAATTTTTTCGTCACTCTCTCCTCTTCTTTTACCTTGCATTTCTTCGAGTTCCAAATACATCAAGAGATTAACTTTTTCGATAGATTCCAATGTGACCCTTTTGTCAAAATTTTAAATGGCAAACAAAAATGAGTTGAAAATTGTTGTTATCCTACAATCATTGTCTTCCACCCCTTTAACAAATTTAAGGTTTTCTTATGGTAATTGTCGCACCATTTTGGGTTTATTTTTTATTTTTTATTTTTAACAGGACAACTTTCACTCAACATTTGTACAAAGTCACTATTTTTAAGTGACTTGTTATGTTTCTCATTGTAGGGTTGATATGGTTGGACAAAGTGGTAAAGTCACGCGTTCTATATCTGGGCATATTTTTTCTAGGTTCTGATCTTTTTCCTGCCAATTGATTTTTCAGGTTCTTTCTATTGTCTACCAAAAAGTTTTCTAATTTGTCCTCTATTTATTTTTCTTTATTTTAGGAAAAATTCTGGTCACTATGAGCCTAATTTGGAGAGACATTCAACTTTTAGGACAAGTGAAAGTTCTATTAATGAAACCCTTGAGATTATCGAATGTGGCTCCCTAAGTAAAATTTCATTTATGTTTTGCAATCTTTAGTAATATTATTCCAATGTGTTGGTACACTCATATATTTTCCTATTGTATTTGAATTTATTAAGCTGTTGGCTGCTAGCTTTTGATTGATACCACCTTATGCAGAAAAGAAGATATAAACTGAAATTCAGAGGCAGTAATAAGTTGATGACCTAATAATAAATATCGTAGCTTTCTTCTTGTATGGTCTTCTTAAGCATACCACTGATTGGTCTTCGAGGACAAACTGGGCTATTCATACCTGGAGAGTCTTTTCATTGATTTTATCACCTGAGAAGGTAAGATAGTCAACAAAATTACCTTCGTTGCACTATCTATAAAGTCGTTTCTATGTCTGATTCGTATGTGCTATTCCCGTAGGTTATCAATTTGGATATTGACACATAGATGCATACAACTACCATGAAATGTTGTCTTAAGCAATTCACGATCTTCACCTCAGACGGATCATTATGAACTGGGGCAGTTGGAATTGGTACTCCGGAGTACACCTGTTTATATTGTTGTTTAGTTAAATCAAGATTTTCTATGTAAAAAAAATAATAATTATGCCATTTTAAATGAACACTACACTTGGCCAAGTCTAACTTTTGATTCATATTTCGCTTGGTTTATGAATCACTAATTTTGCTTCCTCGGCACATTCCTTTGGAGCTCATTTGCTTTGCATGGTATGACCAAGAAACTTGATCGATCCAAGCACTGGAAAATGGCCCACTATTACATCCCTCTCTTTGTATATATTAATACAAATGTACGGATCTCTGAATTCACATTGGCACTCGACAGCGACGCAAACTCTTAATAGTTGTTATACCTGCAACGGCAACGTATTGGTTAAGGTCTTATTTCAACACTAATTTCGCTTAGGCATTTACCATCTAGCACATCATGCAACCTTTACTTTGAGCTATGAGTGCCAAATATGCTTGTGGATGAGTTTTTGTTTACTACTCAAGTTGGGGAAGATCTTCATTTGGACATCAAGCTTAGTTTTCTAGCTTATTTTGACCAACTGATCTATGACTTTGGGGCTATTCACCATTATGCGGTCTTGATACTTTGTCGACTTATATTTTAGATTTTATTTTTGAGCTCAGTGAACAACTTGCTTGGGTAGAAAAACATCTAAATATAGGTTTTATATAAATTTTGAATATAGTAGAACAACGGAAATTTATTTGGTTGATGTTTTAGTCAGTGTTGTCTTAATTTATCAAATGTAGGTGGCATTATTGTGATTATAGTCAAGAATGAGGCTATTTGGAGAATGAGAAATGAAAATTTAAAAACGAGTGGACATTACTATCCAAAGTTAAATGAAACTATCAACATCGCTAAATATGTATATGTTTTAATATGGAATTATAGAAAACTATATTACCTTTACGGTAGTCAGCTCTTGCTCAATCTCTCACTTAGTAGTATATTAATTTCAGCAACGAAATTATATTACATCAAGCAAAATTTGGTGGAAGGTATTAGTAATGCCCTGGAAATTAAAATAATATTA